>APFE030015533.1:0-29673 GCA_000404065.3 Pinus taeda | reverse complement strand
GCTCCATTATTGAACCCTTTTGTTTAAGACTTATCAATTGGATAAAAAAAGTGTTGCTTTTTGTATCCTCATAATGTACTACCAATTCTTCCGTAAAAATTGCCCAAGTGATAAATTGTTTACGAGAGCAAAGCCATTGATACCATACAAACTGATTGGTTCCAAATATAAAGTTGCCATACGTACCTTTTGTGTGTTTTGCACATTATTGAGATCGAAAAATTGCTCCATCTGTAATATCCATGTTGTGGGATCCTTGCCATCAAACTTCCTCATATCGATTTTTGGAATATGATGGGTCTTCGATCCCACATTAGAGTATATGGAATCATGATTAACATTTCTTTTGTTCTCATCATGAGTTTCCTTTACTACTCTTTCACCATTAGTAAGTATTTCTTGTAGAAAATTTGTCAAATCTGTCTTCAAATTTGCCATGTCTCTCTTCAAATCTGTCTTCAAATCTATCTTCAAATCATCCATCTTAGCTTACACACCCGTGATCTTAGATTCCATTCCATTTATCTTAGCTTCTGTTAGCTTTTGTGAGAGTGAAATTTGTTGCACTTGGTCTTGTAATTTTTGATATATCATGTAGCATTTCTTCCTCTTCTTCATGGGTCATGCTAGAGCTTTCATGTTGCTTACTAGGTGTTTGCACTTTCTTTCCTCGGGCCATCAATTACTAATAATAATGCTTTACTATTCCCTTTGAATTCCTTCAAAATAAATTTTCAAACCAAGCTTAAGCAAAAAATTAAAAAAATCTACACACCGTTTTTCACTTTGTAGAAGCTTGATATTGCCTCTGATGTATCTCTGTACTTTCGGATCATCCAATTCTAAAATTGCAACCTACAGTACGCCTTTGTGTCTTTCTTCCAATGCCACTAGTTTGTTCCAAATTGGATTCTCCAAGGAAGAGTTATGTGAAATCTCCCACATTGACATGATTATAGACTAGTTCAGTAGAGTGAACTTGTACGACGTGCCACAAGTCACTGTTTCGACCTCTGGCTTTGAAAAATATCTACAAGAAACTACAGTCCGTTCCCTTTCTATAACTTCTTACGAAATTTCAATCCAATGCTCAGAGAGAAAGTTATCATGATTTTCCCTAGGTCACCTGTTGGAATGTAATTTAGGAGTATGCAAAAAGACCAACTTCCTCAGATCATATCTCCGCAAATATAGTGCAAAATTCTCTTAAATTTGGACCCGAGGTTTAGCGTGATTTCTTCTCAAATGGGTTTTTTTTTAGCTTCTGAAACATCGCAGAAAATGCCACGATGACCGATTTGGAGCAGGGAAACCCTAGAATCCAAAGCTCTGATACCAAATGTTATGAAACCAGCTCAAAAAAAGATAGAAAACATAGATCAATGGCTTAGAATTCAGCCTATTCTAGGGGGAAACCTCTTTTACATTACATAAATGAACAATTCTTGGATGATTCAAATGAAAAAACCTCCTTTCTATATATAGGAGTCTAAGGAGCCACAATATAACCCAACCGACCTAACAATAATAATATAAAGCCACAAAAATGACAATAGAGGGATTCTATGGGCCACAGTAATAACAATATGGGGACAACAGGGGCACAAAAATATTAATAAGGGATACAACTACAATTGTAATGGGGTAATCACTAGCATTATAGGGACCAAACATTTATTCGCACTTGTTAGATTGCACTGGGTACCTTGACTCTCATTTTCATTATCGGTGAGTAGTCTCGCATTTGTTACTGGTATACATCAATGACCGGTAATCAAATGATTTCTCACATGGTCGACCTCAGAACATTTATTCCCACTGTGTAGAAATGTACCATGGCGGTCGGTGAAGACCTCGGGTTGCATCAACATGTCTTGGTTCACTTGTCAGTTGCTCCTGTTGCTGCTAGTTGACACCATCCATCATATATGTTGTAGTTCTTCACAATAACATCTTATATGCTGGCATTCGAATTGCGATGTAGTATCATTTTATTCCATCATGTTCATTTGGTACTATTGGGATCAGTTTTTGACATTAGTGATCAGCTTCATCTTTCAGCTTCATTGATCGTCTTCTTATATGTGATATTCAAACATGTACTTTTTCGATCACGATAAGATGATCCATTATGTACTTTTAGTTCTTTGTACTTATATACATATTGGATCCACTTGTACTTGATATGTGGACATGCTTTACCTTCTCTGAGCATGGGTATGCCACCTTAGACATCATTTTCTTTCTGATCTCATGTCTTGGCAGACTAAATTCTGGTGAAGTCCTCAATTTCGACAAGATTCTTTCCATACACTTAATACATTTCAGCCATCATGTACCCCTTTTGACCTCATATATTAGGGGGCATCTATTATAGCACCATTTATCACCCTTGGTATTTGTGATTCTTGGTTTATGGCCTAGGGCAACCCCTCCTTCCAGACTTGGTCCAAATATATTAAAAATAGTGTTTTATTCCCTGTACACTACTTTTCCCTGAGATAAAAGCGTGTACACGCAGGTTATTCAATACCCAACTCGCGTGTATGTGTTAAAGCACTTAAAAAATTAAATTTCCTTAATTATGGGTGGAGTTCATGGGTTTTACCTATTGATTACCTCCTATTTTCCGTGGCCCAACCGTTTCCCAACTAAAAAACTAATTGGGAGTGTTATCACTCAGGTTGTTCCCCAAAACTTGTGAGAAAAGGGAATACGGCCGAGGTAACCACTAACCAATCTTTTAGATGCAGTTTCTAGCCAATCTGCACCCAAAGAGGGCTCTCTCTTTATAATTTAGCTTTGTTTGAGGTATTTTAGGCTAGTTATGATGTACAGGGGTTTGTGTTGATTTTTTTTGGATGGTGATCTTCAATAGGCCTGGGATGCAAGTCTAAAGAGTCTATTCCATTGGGCTAATGGAGTCTATGAGGATGAACTGCTGAATCTGTTTTCTTTGACAAAAGGTTATACTACAAAGCAAGATAATCGATCTTGGAACAATTTTATAATCTGGAAATAGATGGAATGTAGGCCAGGGGGTGAAGGGCAGTTAAGAATCCTTCATCATGTTGGCAGAGGGAAGATGCATGACTATTATCAAGGAGCAGTAAAGAATTCTTTGTCAATATTCAAAGTGAAAGAATTAGTTAAAACAGGAGCAGCTAAGAATTCCTGTTTATGCTAACTCTGAAGAAAACATAATTAGCAATAGAGATTGAACACAGAGTGTATTTAAATAAATTTTGGGCTATTCTTTTTCCCTGTCACTAAGAATATGAAACATATATGAAATTTGCAAAACATAGAAAATACAAAACACAGGTTAGAATAACTTATTGATCCATAGAAAGACACAAGAATTTTGTAGCAGGGCCTAGAACATCAAATCCGCATTCAGACAGTACAGTAAACAGTAAACTTCAACAGCCTTTGCATTAGAAATCCTCAGAGTTACGACGTAGTCCAGAAGAGAGATCACCAACCCCGAATACATCTCATGGGGAAGTATTTATACAAAAGAGAGTTACAAAATATCTTGTGAAGAAAATATCAAGTAATAACTTCATCCATCTACTCTTACAAAGGAAATAAATGTTGTTGGAAACCGGGAGAAATGAATGCAGAAGTAATTGCTGTTGTGCTGGCCGCTTTAATTGATCAGATATGTTTGAATTTTACACCCAGTGAGTCAGTTGATAGTCTTTCTTTTATTGGTGTTACTGAGTTGATGCCCCGGCTCTTTTATCTGTGCGTGATCCTGTTTTACTGAGCAACAGTCCCAGCATTGACTAACTTCCTTTGTTGTTCTCATCTTTATGATGTGTGCCACGTGTTTTAACATTTGATCAAATGTATATAAAAAGGAAAATTAGAACTACCTTGGTAAAACCTCCAGCATGCTTTACCACCATTGGTCTATTGGCAACTGGTGTCTTTGCATTTTTATTAATGTTTCATCAGCTTCAGTATACCTGTAGAAGTTGGGCTGGACTGCAAAAAGATGTTTTATTTCATGCTCAATATAGAATAGGTTTTCCAACTTGTCATATAAGCTCTATCCATAGGGAGGTGTTGTGTCTTCTGAAGTGCTTGATGATGTTGTGATCTGATTGGCAACATATGTATTCACCCTGTGAGCATATTGTTCATGTGTTAACAGTCTCTGATTGCTGGTTAACAAACTAGGTAAACCCTTCTATTGCAAGACAATAAACTTTTTTGTAAAAGCATTTATTTATATCTACATTTCTTAACACTTTCTCTCCAGATTTGGTATAAAATTCCTTAGGGTTAGCACTTTTTTAACTGTCAAAATAGTACATGTTTTGTCCCTGATATCTAGAGCTGCTACTTGTTCCCTGGTATGAGTGTTCAAAAAATGAATTAGGCTATTGGCCTTCTCAGGCATGTTTCCCAACGATGCTCTGGCCTTCTGAATCTCTACCTGGGCCATTTCTATCAATTCAATTTGTTCATGGATAGTCTCTATTGATCTCCATTGATCATTGATGGACTAGCCAATCTTAGTCCACAAAATTGTTTTGATCTTTGAGAGAGGCTTATGAAGAGTAAGATATTTCTCCAAAGATTTTACCTTATTTTCTAAAGCTTTTACCTCTCTGGTTTTTTCTGCCGCTGTTATTTTGGATTTGTCATAGCTTACCTCTAACTTGGCCAGTTTTTCTTTGGCTTCCTTTAGCTCTTCCATTTGGAGTTATAATTCTTTTATTGCCTCCATCATTTCCTCCATGCCCATGCTGGTATCTGGTATTGTTGTTGTTGTTTCCGCTGAAGCATTTGAAGCTGATGTACCTGTTGCTGGGACAATGGGAGGTACTGCTGTTGTGGTTGTAGGAGGAGAAATTGTGCTTGTTGGAGCTGTTTCTAGTGGTTGGGAGGTCGACACTCCCTGCATCTCTCTCGTTGCTTTCTCCAATGCTTGCTATGTTTCTGCTAACCTCTCATTCATCCTTATCAATAAATCCACCATGTCTTCCTCTGCCTTTTTCTGTACTAGCTGTGTTGTTTGTGGATGCATGGTGAAAGGTATCTTTAATTGTCTCCTTAGTGCAGCTATATCCTCCTCTTTTTTCTTTATTAGTGCCTTGATGCCCTTTGCATCCTTGGGATCATGCACGAGCTCAATGATAATTTCTTCTAAGGACTTAATCCTATTTTCCTTTGCTAAGGAAGAGGTATTTTCCAATTCTAATTGGGCAGATGTATTGTGCAATGAATTTTGCAGTTTGTGGGCGAGCAATGCCTTGTCTTCCAAGGTGGAGTACACCATTTCCCCAGTTTGCTTGTGTAATTAAATCTGGTCAATTGGATGGATGTATTTAGAGAAAACTTCCAGATTGATTCTAATATAATCAGCAGTTGACTGTGGTTGCTGCATGTTGGGCTTGAAATGACTGAGGATCATCTTTTTTTCATGAATATGATAAGTAGACATTAGCCTTTGTTGATTCATGGGTGTTGTCATCATCAGATGATTGTAAAGTTGCATCCTCACTGGATCATTTTTTGCTTTTATTTCAGTGAAAGTTTTCTTGATATTTGAGCTTTGCTTGCTTTGAGGCCTGGTGGATGAAACTTCCACACTATGTTGCCTCTCTAGATCTTGCTGGAATGAGCTAGTTGATGTGCCCGCTAATGGAGAAGTTTGATGCTCAGTCCTTTCCTCATATCTCATGCGGCTTGTGGTTTCTTCCAAAAATTCCTCCTCAGAATAGGGATTCAATCTCTACCTCTTATCTCCAGGTTGTTCTGCTGGTCCACTGGCAGGGGTACCCTCTTCTCTATCTCTCTTTTTTCTCTTTTCCTCATTTTGAGGAGTTTGTAGTACAGGGGCTTTTCGTGCCTTGGTTTGAGCTGGGGAAACTTGCCCTTGACCCTGTTCTTTTGTTGTGGTAGGCTGATCTACCATTGTTTGTTGCTCTATATCCATTACCTCCTTTCCCTTTGTTGATGTTGAACTAGCCTTTTGTGATGTTTACTGTGAGGTCTCAACAAAAGATGTATCACCTCCAACGTGCTGAGGCAGATTGAAGGATACCTATCCAAAAGAGTCCAGGTCAAGCGTTTTTTCAAGCTCCTTCATTGCCTTTTCCAGTTTATCTTCCTCAATAATTTGTTCCACTAATGTGCCCTCTAACCATTCTTGTTGATTAGCATATTGCTGGATTTCAGGGATTTTACAATGAACATATGCTAGCAGCTTATTTTTTACTTTCCTATAACTTATGAAACGATTGGGGTCATATGGTGCCCAATAAAAACTTTGTTTCAGCTTAAGTTGTTGCCCTAAAATGTTGTAAGCTTCTTTCCAAGCTTCCCTCTTATTGAAGATGAAAGGGCCCAGTTGATTTCTTATTTTGAGTTGTGCTTTTTTCTTGACATCACAAAAATGGATTAAGTCTGCTTGGATGAACTGCCTAAAGTATTCCAATGCAAACAGTCTCATTGGCACATACTTTGGAAATTTGTAGGGGCAGAGCTCACAGCCATATATTCGGATCTCAGTGTGATTCTCGTAAAAGTACCAGTCACTTATGTTGTAGCTCTTGGAGAGCTGTAGGATTTTCTGCATTTCACCTGAAAGTCCATCTGGAGGACTTGTCATCAGCAAAGAAGAGGCTGGATGTATGAAGAGATCAATGAATTCACAATAAGTATAAGGGGAGTTATTAACATGGTGGAAGACTGAGGTCTAGAAGATTACAGACCTACACTCCCCCTTGACATCCAGCTTTCTAATAGGAATTTGGAAGCTCTCTATTTGATAGTAGAGGAATAGGTGATATATGTATGATGAATAAGTGAACTCTCCTTCTCTGTCCATGCTCATGAATTGCTCATGGATCTTATCAGCTATAAAAGTTGCATAATCATACTTGATAGCAGGGGGTTGTCCTGGAGTAAAAATGGACAAGAGGACCAATGTGGTTTCATCTACATACTCACTAGTTTTGAATCCCAAGATGTAGGATATCATGTCAATAATAAATTTCCCAGCCTCATTGAACCAAAGATCGAAATAAGGAGGAGGCTGCTGAAGTTGATAATCTGGCTTCATGAATAATTGGCCTATTCTGATTATTTCTGAACTTGGCAATTTGCCCCCTTGGTCAAGCAAAAATCCCAGGGAAAGAGGAGTCAAAGGCCTAGTTGGCTTAAAATGCAGCATCTCATTTATAGATTCAGGGGTGATATAAAATAGAATTGTTCCAAAAGGAGACATCACTGCCCTTTGAGTAGGCTCATAATTGGCATGGCATTGGTGGATGAGGTCAGGAAAAATATTAACTGAAGGGAGGTAGTACCTGGGCATATTAGACTCCCAAATTCCAATTACATCAGTTTTGTTCCTATAGCTATTCCTGATCTCATAGAAAGCTTGGATATGAGATTTACGGCCAACTAAATCTTTGATTTGGAAATCCTTGTCAGCTAGGGGTAACCATTCAAGTTCTTTATGTGGAGCATTGAGAGGGTCAACATTGAGGGCCACTGGAGCAGGGGCTTCGATCTTATAAATTCTCTTGTGATTTTTAATTAATATGTGGGTTTTTACAGCAACAGTGGGTAAAACAGTGGCTTTGGGGCTTTTCTCAGGGGATTTACAGACTAGAGCGATTCGTTCTTAACTTGCTGGATAAAATTTGTAGTAGAAAATGGAGCTTGGAGAGTCTTTTCAGTGAAAATGGACAAAGACAGTTCAGGGCCTTTCACTCAGGAATTGCAAAACAGAGTGAGCTTGAATTCAACTTAGTGGATGACTTTTGCTGAGGGAGACAGAGTTTGAGGGATTTTCCTGGAAAAAATGGGTAAAAATATAGGTTGCAGTGCGAGATTTGATCATAGCAATGCATTTCTAATTTAAATTTGGGTGCTCTGGGCAATTTTACAGAGAAAACTTAGAAAAACAGGGTCTAGGATTAGAATTCGGGTAAATACATGTTTTAATGGACGCCCTGTGTAAAATGTAGATGGAAGACCAAGCTGAGGGGCCGAGCTGTGGAGTCAATTTCTCTGGGTAGCGGACTGTGCAGTTAAAATGATGCTTCAAACGTAAAAGAGCATGCAGAGGTTGTGCAGAAGAAACAAAGGAAAATGAACAAAAATGACATTTTACACCTTTAAAAAAAACAAATTTGACTTTGGCGGGTCGTTGGCATGCTTTGGTTGGGTGATGTCAGCATGACGTAATCTTTGTCGTGTAGCGGGGGTACGGAAGCTGATTTGGTGGTGACCTGGCAAATGACATGGAGCTGAGGTGGCAGTAGTGACGTGGGGATGACGTGGGGGTGACGTCAGCAGATGACGTAGTCATGCCGTCAGCGGGGAGTGGGCGGTAAGTGGTATTTCATGCACCGCTTTTGGGCAAAAGCTGTATTGGGAGGAGGGCTCGCAATAGTGGCGAGTGGGCGACGCGTGTCTCCTATACGGAGGCAAAACCGCCATTTTCCCGGAAGGTAAAGTTCGGTGATCAGGTTGATCGCGATATGGCCGCGGACCGTCTGATCTGAGGGCGATAATCCGATGATCGACGGGATGTGGAGTTGGCAGAGGTGTAAGGCGCGGGTCCCGCCGTAATATTTCAACGTTTTGTAATGTTCAGGCAGTGTATTTATAACTTTGGTTAAATGTTCGGGCGTGGTTATTTATTCAACCAAACGTTGAATAAATACCAAGGTTATATGCGCGTGCGGGGAAGGGTTGTCCACAAGGTTTCAGATAAACCTTGGACCCCCTAAAACATTAACATATGGCTTTATTTAAGCCCATGGCGGGATATTAAAGAATTTCAGAGTTTTTATGTATTGTTACATAGTATGGGAGGGGAAATATTATGTAGGAGCTATATAATAGTGTTAATATGTTAATATGAATGGTATGATGTTTAAGCAAAGCACTAAGTTTAAAAAGTGAAAACTTAGGCTATAGGGAGAGTCAAAAGAAGAAATATTTTACACAAGAAATGTGGCTTCTTAGCCTATGGAGAAAACATTATTTTGCTGAAATTTTCACCTAAAATGGAGTGGTCTAGGGACTTTGAGCAGATCTCAATATCCTGGTGGGATGTTAGTAAGTGATTGTTGTGAGAGGAATGAAGGGAAGTTAGACATGAAACATCTGATTTGTCACCACACTTTGTCATGGCATTCATAATATCCATAGGAGATGAATTATATTTCAAAATAAGGGATCACTCATGCCACTGCTTCTGCAACATCAAACTACTTACCCATCCTATTACACCTCACATTTTTTCTTCATTTTCCTTGGGTGCATTTGAACTAGAAAACCATGATTCTCTTCTTTCTTTTAGCTTCCATCCTATCTAAGGCTACCCTTATCTCTTCCAAGGGCTCAGATTTAGCTGTTGAGCTCCTTTGCTTCTCTACTTAACTACTTATCTGTCAAGCTTGAACTGTTTTGGACAGACCTTTATTCTCTATTCTAAGATAAGTAAATTCAAATATGAACGTGGCCAAGATTAAGCTATTTGGCCATTCATGAACCATGATAAGAGTCAAGCAACTGTACATTGTGAAATTCTCCAAAAATGGAACAGTAGTGGCATTTGAACTAGAACACTTTCCTGGTCTTTTCTTTGGGGTTCATTTCTTTCATTCTTCTCTTTGACCATCTTATTTTTCTTTCTTCCCTTTGATTTTTCTTTTAGGGCATACCCTCTTTTCATTTTTTAATTTACTTTATTTGTCTTCAAAATATGGAAACTTTTGCAGCATGGAAAGGATGAACATATTTGGCACTTCATCAGTCAATCATGAAAAATGAAACCTATTGGTATAGGAACCTAACATTGGCTCCACTTGGGGATGGCTTTTCCTGGTGAAAATTCAAGAACACCAGGTCATATGGCCTTATATTCAATTATTGTTGTTTTGTGAGGATTTTCCTTTGCTGCCAACAAAGTTGTACCTTTGCAACATCTAAGTATTTCTCATGAATTCATTCAAATAATTGCAGCTCTATTTTGGATAGTCTGTCTGAATATTTGTCATCATTTTTACAGCTCCCAAGTCTCCTTCTTCAACTTCTTCTGATAAACTCAAAAAGTAATTCCAAAAGGTGGCACAATCGCCTTCCTTTCCCTCAAAATTTGTTGTATTTTATTGCCTATCTTATTGCTGTAATAAACTGTAGAAAGTAAACACTATTATGTACAAATTGAAGTGTTGATATATCAACAAACTGGATCAAGATAATGCTTCAGCATTCGACCATTGACTGGCCCATCATCTGCCTATGTACCATCCAAGCTTTTCAAAAAATAGGTGTTGTTTCCTTGTACAGTCTGAATGATAAACGGTCCTCTCCACAAGAAATCAAATTTTCCATGTTTTCCCCTATCTTCTCTTCTGGAATCCCACTTTAAAACTTTGTTTCCAATGAAGAAATCCTCTACTTTGGTTCTTTTATCAAATATCTTTTTAAGCTTTTCTTGTAGAACCTGAGATCTTTGATATACCTCCTCTCTTGTTTGCTGCAAGTGAATAGTTTGATTGATCCTTCTCTGAATATCATTAGGTTCTGCCTGTATTTCTTGCAGCAACTTTATCACTGGGATTCCCAATGAAGAAGGGAATACTGCCTCCATACCATAAACCAATTCATAGGGACTTGTTCCAATGGATCTTTTAGTAGTCAATTTGTCTGCCCATAGTGGATTTACAAGCTTTTTATGCCAATTTTTCTTGTTCTCCTCTAAGAATTTCTTGATGATATTGATCAGACTTTTGTTGGAGGATTCAACTAGACCATTACAGACCATTACCTTGAGGGTAATATGTTTTGGAATGGCCTAAAGTAATGTGGTATTTATGGCAAAAGCTGATCATTTTCTTGGATTTAAAAGCAGCAACATTGTCAGGTTTACCCGACAGCCCCATGGCAGGGAAAAGGCCACTATGTCCGCAGTGGGCGTGGTGGTCCTACTCGTGCTTGCTGGCAATAGCCACCCCCATGACCTAACCCACCAAGGGTGAGGGCTCATTCTTATAATCAGACCTCCACCCCCACGGGCTCGTTAGGCCGTAGGGGAGGGACGACAGGGGCTGCATGTAGCCCCCTACCATCCCACCCCCACAGAGCTAGGCTTACCTGACAGCCCCATGGTAAGCAGAAGGCCACTATGTCTGCAATGGGCGTGGTGGTCCTAGTTGTGCCCGCTGGTGGCACACACCCCCGCGACCCAGCCCACCAAGGGTGAGGGATGATTCTTAGAATCGGTCCTCCACCCACACGAGTTCCCAATGGGTCTCCACCCCTACGAGCCCATTGGGTCGCATGGTAGGGGCGACACACAACCCCCTCTTGGACCACCCTCATCATGTGCCCATTCAACCACGGTGGTGAGGCGGGAAGGGCTGCACACAACCCCCTCCTGCCCCACCCTCATGGCCCAATGAGCCCGTTGGGTCACGGGGGCAGGGTGGGAGGAGCTGCATGCAACCAACTCTCGGCCCTCCCCCACGGCCTAACGGGCCCGTGGGTTTGGAGGCTCGTTGGAGACCTATGGGGGTGGGGTAGAGGGGCTAGCCGCTGCCAGCCCCATGAGCCCGATGGGCCACAGGGGTGGGTCGGAGGGGATGCGCTAGCTCCTCCTACCCAACCCCCGTGGCCCAACGGGTCCGTGGGGGTGGAGGCCCGATTATGAGAATTGAGCCTCCACCCCCATGGACCCATTGGGCTTTGGGGTGGGGCAAGAAGGAGCTGCATTTTTTTTATTTTTAATTTTTTAAATTGGTTTTAAAAGGTTATGTTGTACAAAACTATTTATTATTATGATTATTTTTCATTTTTAGATTTTGTTTTTGTTTTGTAATTTATTGATTTATATATGTGTTTATTTTTTGCAGTAAAATGGCATCAAGGAATATTTTGTGAATCTTTCTAGACCAAAAATTGCTAAAATTAAAGGTGGATCCTTAAAAAACAATGTTGAATGAACCAAACCTAAGCTAATAACTACAAATATATCAAGTGCCTCAAATGATAAGAAGATGATTTCATACTGGAAGAAATCAAAAGAAGTGAATCTTACAGAAAATGTATGGTATTTGAAAGATAGAGAAGGCAGACAATAGGTGCAGATATATCTATATGTTGATATCCCTAATGATAGTGGAATTTATGAGGTGCTGGGAATAGTCATAGATATCTGTTTGATACTGGACACTGAAGTTGTTTATGTACTTACAAAACCACCCAAGTCACATGACAAGATTAAATATCAGTTATCATTGTCATTGTATGACACGATAGAGGAATCTACAAAGTTGTGTAAACAAATTATAAATGACATTGCACAAGATATGATAAGTATTGTTATTTATATTTGTGTTTTACGTTATTGTAACTGTATCATTATATTTTTATAACTTAGTTTTTATTGACATATGATATTTTGTTTGACATAATTTTATTGAAAATATTTCAATTATGTGGGGAGGCATTCATTTCATAGATCAAGATATTATGAATGTTGTGAGCAGTTTCTACTCAGTGCCAAAAGAAGATATGACAAAGAAGAAAAAAATAGTAATTCATGATGCTACAAAACTACTTCCAAGGGATCAACAAAGAATCTCTATCGCGGATAAATCTAGCAAAGGTAGACATGTTACTTTTGAAGATGAGGAAATTGAAATTGATGCTGAAGAATATGTTGCCATTACTAAGGATGAGATTAGAACTGGTGTTAGAAAGGAGAAGAACCATAAAACACCAAAAGTAACAATGCCCAGGAATTTATTTTTTCTAGTTAATGATGAGAATGTTAGGAGGAAGAAAATGAAAGTTGAACATTCTCAAGTAGTTATTGCCAACAGTGAAGATCCTAGTGAAAATTCAAAAGAAATTAGGGAAATCATTACACCAGGAGAAAGACAAACTTAATTGAGGGTGGTCATACATTTCAACGTAATATGAGACAAGTATATAAGCCAAGGGAAGGAAAATTTAAATATCAAATCAGAAAGCCACACCACCTACATGTTCACAATTTGAAGACATTGATAAGGTACAATCCATATGCTCATGTGGTTAATTATGTGCTTCTTGTTGATCTAGTTCAAGTTCCCAACAAAGAAGCATTTGACAAGTCAAAATGCTTTGAATACAATTATTATGTGCTTGGGGGGAACCATTTTGTAGAAGCTCAAAGGAAATTTATGGAGGAATATCCCAATAACCCATGTTTTGAAACAATGAAATGTATCATTTATGCTGGTTTATCAGATATAAAAGAAAAGTCATTGGCATGGGATCATAATTCAGATAATGAATATAGGATGTCTATGACTTTCATCTAAATGGTTATATTTTTTCATAATTAATTTGAAGAAAAGTGTGGTGGGGATGAGATAAATGTTACTATAGAATTCCGAAAGGAATGTTGTATGGAAATAGGCTATCAAATTGAGGAGAAAATCAGTTCAAAAGGCGACAAAGTAAATACTGATATATTCAGAAGTATTGATATCATTTTCCAGTTGGCATTTAGAACTGGAGAGATATGGGAATTTATTAATGATATTAGCATGTGGGAGAACATTGGCATTAAAAACCAGAAGGTGAAAAGGTATAAACCATTGATATGTAGCAACAATAAATCAAGTCCTGAAATGAAGCAACTTCGAGAAGATATGGCTATCAGACCTTGGAGGGCATTGCAAGGAGTGAAGGATGAAAAACTTGTCAAAGTGATATTATTTTGTGTGAAGTTAGGGGAATTATCATTGGAGGAAATGTCTGAGGAATTTCAAAAGTAAGTTTGTTGAATTATTTTTACTTATTTCTATATTATAATTTTCTTTTAAATATAACATATTGTTCTTGGTAGTATTTGTTATACATATCATTATATTAACTTTTTTTACTTTATCTGTTCAGTCATAAAGTTTACATGAAAATACAAGAACAAGTGGTTAAATTGTTGAATGACGATAGTTGGGATGATGTTGTATGCAGCTATCCAGATTCATGTTCTACATCAACACTAAAATATTTTTATCTTTCATTTAAAAATTTATGTTGATTTATACATTCATTTTTATTCATCTATATACTATTTTTATTTTATAACTTAAACATATTTTTTTATTTTATTAAATATGAGGAAGGATGCAAATGGAGCACCAGATAGTTTCAGGACCTTGAAAGGATTAAGATTGAAAGACTGATAAAGCAACATCTTAGGAATGTTGAACTTGATCCAACTCTTATTCATTTCATTTGGAATGGGCTTGAAACTTTTCAATATCAAGTAATGCAAGGTGATTGTGAAGACATCACTAAACTCATACCTAAAAGGGATTATTCCCTACTTATTGTAGATATTCCCCATGGTTTCAATATCCCAAACATTGACTATGATAGTGACCCTTATACTTATCAAGCTCTTAGTAAAGTGGTTGCGGGATTTGTAGAAGTCACATCATCACCATTATGGAGATTTGTGATAGTTCATTCACACACACCATTGGCAATGTTATTGTCAAGCTTCAAGGGGAAAACAAACTCAAGGATGCAACTTACATGGTAAGACGTTGAAAATGTATGTTTGATTAATGTTAAAAATTTAATTTATGTACAAGTTAATTGAACTTTTACTATTTCATGTTACAAGCAAAATTAAAATATTCTTAACCATGAAGATCAACGAATTATAAATGATTGTGCGTTCATCCATATTGATAGTTGGACTAAAGATGATATCTACATGTCTATGCTTTTTAATCGGGTAGATGGAAAGAGTCATAACCAAGTACTGGTTTATGATGTTGTTGTGAAAAAACTAACATATGAAGATAAAGAATCAAAATGAGAGATAGTTAACATTTATCAAAAACCACAGTCATTGATTAACTATCTTGTAGACTTATGTTCAAATGAAGGAGATTGGGTTCTGGATTTATTTTCCGACTCAGGTAAGTTTTATTATATAGAATTGAATTTCAATATCTTCTTTCTTAATTTATATGTCATTATACTAATTTACTTCATTATTTCTTTTGTGCCTGATAACTAGGTACAACACTAGCACGTTGCCTACAAAAAGGAAGAAATTGCATTTCCATTGAAAAGATCCAGTACAGTGCAAATTTATTCAACAAAGAATTAATTCTCTTCAATTTATTTCAGATGCAATGAAAGAAATTGGGTTGAATAAAGGGGATTTTAGTGAATCACACGTGGCAAAAAAAAGCAAAGGAACCACAACCACCATAACATGGAATTATTGGAAAGACATACATTGGGAGATTCATAGGCATCAAAGATCCATTAGAAGAGGAAAATGAGCAAAATGAGGCAGAAAATATTGTGGAAGAAGACAATTATGAAACTCTAGAGGATGAAGAGTTTGGATTATGTGATATTGTTGATTAAATTTAAGTTATACTTGGAAATCAAGCTCAATTTTTGTAATTATTAATTAGTTATACTTGTAATGTTTTGACTTGAAATTTTATGAGAAGAATAAGCATTCAATATATGTTGTTATGTGTTCAATACTTGTATTATTTGATTTTCACTTTAATTTTTATGTGAATCATTATTTTTTGAAAAAAACAGTGATTATTATTATTATTTTTTGACATCAAATTCATTAAAAAAAAAAAAAACAAACAAACAAACTATTATTTAACCATTTTTGTTAAAATTTTCCTATAAAAATTGTGATTTTGACATGTCATTTCTAGCAAAAAATTATCAAAATGTGTAAGTTTTTAGTTATATTTATGTTCAAAATGGTTATTTTTATGTCAATTGTTAAAATTGTTGTTTTTTAGAGACAATTATTTGATGTGCATTGAAAAATTAATTAACGATATATAAATATGTAGAATATTGAAACTTTAAAATATTGACCTTCTTCTTTAACTATGAAAAAAAATAAAATCATCACTACAAAAAAAAAAAATTAAAATAAAAACAAGAAAATATGAAGAAGAAGACCACTTCAAAATTTGTTAAATTTAGAAAATAATTATTCACATTTAATGCATTAGAAAATTTAAAATCAAAAAATAGTTCTTTTAAAAAATGTGTCTGATGCAGGATCAATACTTTTTAAAATCAACATGCAAATCACTAACATTCTAAGAACTAATGTACTTAAAAAAAATCAAGTGTAAAAAACTATGCTAAAAAAAAATATGTGTATTCTGCATCACCACTTTTAAAAATTGGGTCACACTTTTTCTACCTCTATGAAACGGGTAATCATATCAGTTCTCGTTTCAAAGTTTACATTTTTATTCCCAAGAATGATAGAAAGTGGTTGATTGTAAGGCCATGAAATGCATCTTTGTAGGATACTGCACTAAGTTTAAATCTTATAAATTGTTCAATCCTTTGACTCATAAAGTTTTTGTGAGTCGAGATGTGTTATTTCATGAGAAAACTGAGGAAGGGAATAAGGAGAATAGCCTTGAAGAGTGGGACATTCCATTGTTGATGGAAGAAAGCAGTGAGGACATGCAGCAATAGAAAAAACAACAACAACATCAATAGAAAGAGGAAGAGGTAGGTGATGTAATCAGTTAGTGAAGCCCGCTAAGGTCTGAAACAGATAGATTTGAGGTGAGTCCATTACCAAGAATATCAAATAGGAAAACTCAAGTACCAGCTAGATTGAGAGGCTATGCTTCAATTTCAAACATTTTAGATCTTATAGAGCCCACAAATTATAAAGAATCTAGTCAATCTCATGAGTGGAGGACCACAATGAACAAAGAATTTGAATATATAATCAGAAATAATACTTGGGAACTAGTTGTATTTCCTGAAAGAAAAATACCCATAGGTTGCAAGTGGCTTTACGAACCTAACTTTAATGCAAATGGGAGTATAGAAAAGTTTAAAGCTAGACTAGTAGCAAAGGGTTATTCACAGAAAGAGCTAATTAACTATGAAGAAGCCTTTGCTCCTGTAGGAAAACTGAATACTATTAGAATGTTAATTGTTGTAGCTACAAAACATCAGTGGAAGCTACATTAGTTAGATGTTAAGTCTACATTTTTAAATGGTGATTTAAAAAAAGGGGTTTATGTAATGTAGCCTGAAGGGTTTGTTAAACAAGGGCAAGAGCATTTAGTTTGTAGATTGGAAAAGGCCCTTTATGGTTTAAAACAGGTACCTTGGTCTTGGTATGAGAAGATTGATTCATTTTTCTTACAGCATGGTTTTCATAGGAGTAAGAATGATCCAAATCTATATACCATGTATGATGAACAGGGACAAATAATTTTGATTTCCTTGTATGTGGATGATATGATTATAATAGGTAATGCAGATGCATTAATCAAATAAATCAAATTGCAAATGTCATAGGTTTTTGAGATGAAAGGCCTTAGAAGTTTACATTATTGTCTAGGTCTGGAAGTGTGGAGAGACAATGGGCAGACTATCCTTACTCAAGGCAAGTATGTTAGAGGACTGCTTAAAAATTTCAAAATGGAATAGTGTAAGACAACATCAATACCTTTGCAGCAAAATCTAAAATTGTGTAGAGACAATGGCTCTAAGGATGTGGAAGCTGCTTTGTATAGGTAGCTAGTTGGTAGTCTGATATATTTGACTACAACTAGACCATACTTAGCTTACTATGTTAGTGTGTTGAGCTAGATTATGTATAAACCTCTCGAAAGTCATTTGGTAGTGGAAAAAAGTGTACTAAGGTATCTTCATGGTACCTATGATTATGGTATTTTATACATTGATACGTATGATGTTACTTTAGCAGGTTTTTCAAACTCTAATTGGGAAGGTAACTTGGATGATTGACGATCTATCACGGGTTATGCATTTAGTCTTGGATCTAGGGTCATAGCATGGAGTAGTAAAAAGCAGAGCATTATGTCTTTATCTTTAGTTGAAGCCGAGGACCAAGCAGTATGCGCAACAGCATGTGAAGCTATTTGGTTGAGGAGGCCTCTCCATGATGCAGGAGAAGAGCAGAAAGAAGTGACTGTCATAAATTGTGACAACGAGAGTTCCATTAAGCTGGCGAAGAATCTAGTTTTTCATAAGAACACGAAACACATAAATACCCAGTTTCATTTTGTAAGAGAAAAGGTCCAGTCAAAAGGAATTTTTATTGAATATTGTAAAACATGTGACAATATGGCTGATATTTTTACAAAGCCTCTTGGGAAAGTGAAGTTTGAATTCTTTAGGGGGATGTTCACACTTTAGGATAATCCTTTCTCCTTTAAGGAGGAGAGTTGAAAATAATTAATATTATATTGTATTAATGGAGAAATGTTTACATGGTTGTAACATAACTCCTTCAGTTAGGATTAGTTCCTAGGTTGTAGGAGTTTGTTCTAAGATCCCTATTCTTTTGAGATGTATTTATTGTCTCATCTTTGATTAATTAAAGAGGAGAGTGTACGCTCTAGTTTATGTAGTCTCCAGGTGCAGCTTACTCACATGTGAGCTGGTTAGTTTTTTATTCATGTTTTTTTTTTCCAATTCTAAACAACACTTCATTGAACAATTGAAGTTGCTAAAATTTAAAAAATCATATCAAATAAGTAAATTAAATATTTATTATTATTATTGATGATAAAAAAAATAAAATATAAGTTAAACACATATACATTTAAGAAAATCATATAACAAAATTCTTAACCATAGAGATTTGTTCTCACTTTATCGTGGAGATTCTTAATGCATAAATAGGTTTTTGTTACAATATCAATGAGTCAATATTATCGTTTATCAATACCACATGACAAAAAAACCACAACCTTTTTCATATGACACTTGTTCATATTACATTTTTTAAATTAATGACTTTTATTAAAATAGAAAAAATACATAACTACTTTGAAAATAAACCTTAATTTTTTATTTTTATTACTTTTAACAATATTATTAAATGTTTCTATCGTACCATCTACCTAATATTATAGATAGTTAAATTAAATTTTTTAAAACCTTAATCTAAAATAAACCAATTAAAAACATATCATTACCATCCCAATTTCCTAAAAACATATCATTACCATCCCAATTTCCTAATAAAAACCCTGGAAAAAACAAACTCCCACTGTAAAGCACATTCATTATATTCTCCAACAACTAAATGGTTACAACCTAGAATTTTCCATTATCGTACTCCAACAAAAACATTCAACAATAATAAAATATCATCAATAGCAAAACAACATAATAATAAAATAAAACTAGCACATTTTTACTCCACCGGTTACACTAACTAAATAAATCGACATAACAAAACCATCAACATTTTTTATTTTTGTTTACCAACTATAAACCTCCGACCATTTATTTTCAGTAATTGTTTCGCCGCTTCTCAACAATTATTAGTCTTACAGTTGCTATGTATTTATTCCATACTATAATTATCATTTAACTTCTACATCATTTAACACTATAAAATGTATAAGAAATTTCTTTAAAATATTTTAAAATTAATAGATCTTTTTAAAGTCATACCATTATAATTATTCTTTCACTTTTCGATTTTAAAAATATAAAATTAAATGAACTTAAATATTTTTTATATTATCCACACAAATGCTCTTATCATGGCGACAAAATAAATAGTCCTTGAGAAATGCATTCCATAAAAATATTTTTTAATGCAGAAAACACAATATACAAGATTTAGTTGGAAGGGCAAATATATGTGTTTGGGGAAGAGTTCCTTGTATCATGACACTTCATGGTTAAACATGGTAAACTGTAGAGTACATGATTATATTTAACATCAACTATTTTCCCAAAAAAAAATCATGAGGAATATTGGTATGGATTAAATTGGTATGGATTAATAAATTAATCGTTGATTTAAGATCCAAAATTATTTAATAAAAAAGAAAATTTAGTTTTTTTAGCGTAATGAAAACTAACATATATATGAATGATAAGAGTAGAAGTCTAATCCCCTTGATTATCAATATATCATTTTAGATTATATAGATTTTCTTATGAATAATTATATATTTATAAGAGTAATTATTGAATGGAACTTTACAAATTTTTATTGTTTTTTAATTAAAAAGGAAAATAAAATTTTAAATATAATTTATTGATACATTTCATATATTAATATGGAAAAAAATATAATATATTTTTTGGGGAATTTCTATTTGAATTCTAGAGTAAATCATTTTAGATGATATAGATTTCTTTAAATAACAAATAATAGTGATGAAATAATATCATTATTTCATCTCTGTTTTTCAAGTACAATAAAAGAAAATTCAATTCTTAAATATGAATTCATGATATCTTTCAGATATAAATATAGAACATAAATAATGGTGAGGAAGGTCTTCTCGACGCCAATATCACCAATTTAACCCATCCATATAACAATTGATTCTGCCTTTTGTCACATTCAATGCTCAACAGTAAAAAAATACCCACGCAATTAGGCAATATGCAAATAGGCCAAAAGGGAACTTCAACCAAAACACAGTCCCATAAATTCTTTTACCAGTTGCTACAAAAATAATTTCGTAGCATCCATTTCTAATTCACTGTCGAGTCGCTACAGAATAATTTTGTAGCATCATTTGCTACGAAATAATTTTGCAACACTCGTTAAAATCTTGTATAGCAATTTTCGGGAAGTTGAAGCGACTCGCTCTTCCCAAAGCGACTTTCACATCCCTGACTCGCTCATTGACACAATGAACTATTGAATGTGTTAGTCTTCACTACAATTTGCAACATCATACAAATTGTCGAATCAAAAATCAATCAGAGGGGTATTTTTTACTGTACACCAAAACAAAGTGATATGTTTCACTGTAACAACATTCAAACCATTGTAAATCTCACACATTCACTACTCTAAAACATAGTGACACGTTCCATACAACATGAGTCAAAAGGAAAATGGGAAAAGCACAACAATAGAATCCATAGGGTTTAATTTTATTTTTTTCCTGAATTCCAAACAGGGTACTATGTCTTATTGTTATAACAACAGCCCAATCACTAACATAAAACCACACAACCAATATTCTAGAACACAATGAACATTCCTCCATGGGTTTTGAAACCATTACAACAAGAATGCAAAAGATGCATGAATAAATCACACAATAGTTGAAGCCAAAATGTACTAACTCTTAATATCAATCAATTCAACAAATTATAGGGTCCCAAAAATGACCAAATGCACATGAATAAATAATGAATTGAGAACATTTCATGACATAAACTGATTCAATGTAACAACAGGGTTTTAGTTCACACAACTTACAACCCCAGATTGTTGTTTATCATGCCATTGACACAAAAATACCTTCCTTTCACATAGATTGAAGGTACAACATATGGAAAACTTCAGAATTTTAGTTACATAGAGAAACATAAAGTTCCTCTCTCTTCTCCTGACTCGGGAGATTCTCCTTCTAATGTTTTTTCTCTCCTCTCCAAACACTCTTTTCTCACTGTTTCCCAAAAGGAACGAACTATGACAAACAAGAGTCACAAATTGTGAATTGTTTCCCCTTCTCCACAAAATAATGGAAAGTGAAAACAATTTCTTTTTACATTAGAAAACAACTTCTCCATCTTATTTCTAAAAATCAAAACTCACTTCGTAATATAACTATTTACAATTTCTTTCAAAAAATTTAAAAATTCCTCCTAGCATTACCATGTGACCATCCCATCACTTTGGTAAGCTCTTGTCTAGACTTTCACATCTTGTGCTCGGTCTATGCACCTCCATCAGACTCCCAAGGTGAAAAATATTCATGGTCTCCTGACCATGTGTTGATGAAGTGAATCTTCCATGTTCCAAAACTTTATATTATTTTTGGTCCTTCTCCTTGTGAGGTTTTTTCTCTACCATTTTCTCCTATTGTAGTATCCCTCCTCCTTTGTTGATGAAAACTTGCTCTACGCTCTGTAATATGTTGTCATTTATTCTCCTCTTCCTCGCATACCTCTTCTGTTGAGGCTTCTTCAACATCAACTCCGTTATTCTCTCTATTTCCACATCCAACCTATCCTCTGTATGGAATTATTTTCTAGTTGAAATTTGTTGTTGTCCTCCATTGGCACATCAAGATAATAATTGATTGGAACTACTTTCACAACTCTCTGCATTTTCTACTAGAATTTATCATCATTGTTGCCTCCTTTTTATTGTATTTTATCTATGGGAAACTCATCCTTATCATCTCTTGGATTGTTGTAATTCACTCTACTCTTTGTCCTTGGATTCATTGACCAATTTTCTAAAAACATCAATTATGCTACAATGTTTTACATGATTACTCCACTACAATGTTACAAGTCCTCTCCAATGGTTCTTGTATTTCATTACCTGAAGTATTTTCCAAGCCATTTCATTGTTTCCTATGCATTTGCATACACAAACCAATTATCTGTTTTAAAAATATGAGACTTTGAAGTATTTTGTGTTTCTTCCAACATCTCTCCCTCATGTAGCAATAAAGCTTCCAAGTTTCCCATCAAATCTTCATCACTATTGGATCTTGGTTCCTTCACTCTACAAACTTCATCATTAACAACCCCACACATGCTCATCAACCTTAGGTTGTTCTTCCATGTTTTCATTTTTCCATGTCACATAGTCTTCATCTTGACTATCTTTTGTATTCTTTCCAACATATATAACAACACTTAGAGATTGTTCCTCCTCCCTACAGTGGACAAAATCAATGTTTTTCACTTCATTTGGAACAACTCCTGAATTCATACATCAATTATTAAAATCAAAATCACCATGGCTTGTATCCTTCATTAACGTCTTGGCCATCATATGTTGATTGTCCACATAACTTTTGAGACTCTCAACCAGTCTCTGATCCACATTTTCTTCATGCCAATATTCAAGTTCCAACTGGCCCATGAGACTTTCAATTAGTCTTCTTTTAGCATTATAATTCTATCTCTCTTCAACGTTTACTCCTTATTTAATCTCACAAATAACTTCTTCTTCAACAATTGTCCTTTGCTACAACTCAACTCATTTGAGATTTTCATCTAACTAAGCATTTATATTTTATTCAAACTCATTTATTTTATCCATAAACTAAGCATTTTATATTTACGTCAGCCTCAGCTACAAAAAATTTCATTTTACTTTCTTCGAGAGAGTCATCTTCCTCTTCCTTTTGTAGCAGTTCTCTCATCATCTCTAGCTGTAATTTAATTTCATCTACTTCTCTATCAAGTTTGCCCTGACTTTATCTACTATGGGTTCTCTCTAAAACTTTACTATGACTCCCAGTAGTCACAAATATCCTTCTTCTATGAGCTTTACCCTACTCATGATGAGCTACAAACAAGCCATTGTAGCAATCTAACTCCATCAACCTGTTTCTAAATACCATACTTACTCTTCCATGCCTAGTCATCTCCAAGTATTTTTGTTGACTCCCTCATGTGGAGTCTTCATCTCAGCACTCTTTTCCCTTCTAAATTCTGCATGCAATTTACGCACCTTCTTCTTCTAAGAAATTTTCTTATCCTCCTTCTCTATTGCAAGATTCCTTACTATCATCGTCCAAAACTCTCTGTGTTCTTGGTTACAATCATCAACTATAAACATCATTATTACTAATTTAATCAGTAATTAATTAACAAAATACCATTTCCTTATTGTCCAAATCTTTGTTGAACATGCATCAATGTTGTTGGAGTCTTCTCTATTTGTTCTACCTTTAATGTTACAATAACACAACCACCCCACATTTATCAACTTTTACAAGCCCTCAAGGTAAATGTGAAATGGAGTGCAATTTTGACATGACCTCACCTCCTAGCTTCAATTAATTAAGTGGGGCCTAGAACTGAGACTTACTGACCACAATTTGACATCCTATAGGGCTTATAGGACATTCAGGGGTCAAAGAACCACCATAGGTGACCAAAGCCTCAACTGGATAGATTTTTCAATGACCAAGACTCCCAACTGCATGCACAAGGCTACATGAGTGCATTTGTGACCCTTGAAACTATTTCCAGGAAAACTAGTGATTAAAATCTGCTAGTCCCACTAAGACGACTAGCTATCTTAGAAATAAACAATTCAAAGTAACTTGTGTTTTCCCTTATGAGAGATAGATGAGAGAGAAGCAAAGAGCACCAACCTCAGTATTTCACTTGGCTCCTTGCATGTTTTCTCTCTCCCTTGATAGAGCTTTCACCACTCATCCAAAAATACAATGTATCAAAGAGAAACCAACAACACTTCCTTACAAATTACAAAATTCCAGCCTCTGGATCTCTAGGAAGAGGGATCCATATATAGATGTTTGTAGATGGGTGAGTCAACTTCTGGGTTTTTGATTAGTGTAATTTCACTGATAGTTCTCGGTTCCACTTAGAGATTTCATGATCTCTTACTCATCCCTAGGCGAATTCAGAGAGGCAAGTGTCATATGAGTAGTTTCTAGAAGATTCTCTGGGTTTCCACCTAGCAAACTGCTTCTTCCATTTGTCTGCTCTCGCTCATCACACCCTACAGAAGGGATTTTCAGTATGCATTGCACCCTTTATGTGTAGTAGGTGAGATGCATCGCACCCTTCGCATGGAGCAGTCTGTATGGTCTAGTTTTGACCAGTTTTGAATAGTTTTTTCAAGGGAACTTCTAGGAAAGGATGTAATCAGTTGACCTTGATCCTTTAGGGTATGAAAAAAAACTTTTAGGGGCTTATAAGCCCTTGGTTTATGGACATATTTGTTTGGGGTTGTAGTGCCCAAATATTTCTATAACAGTTGCCCTCTAAAGCATGAGGTCATAAATCTTTTGATGTCATGTGAAATGCTTTATCATGAGGATCCAAGGTTTTTCAAACTGGAAGGTGACCTGTAATAAGATACAATACAATACATTATCTTCATAATATTTTCATGATCTAGCTGAGGCGGGCATTCCCATTCTCAGCTTTATAAATTCATTTTCATGTACATAGGACAGATAATCGTCTGTGTGGCAGACTGATGATTCTGGTAGAGCCATCATCCCTTATCTTGGATGATTATCTATTTAACCATGGAGTACATTTGATGGCTTTATTTTCCTGAATATATCATAGCCTGGATGGATGACACTAGATCCGAGGTCTTTAAAACTCATTCAATCTTCACCTGAAGTACAAGTCGATCCATGTGAAAAGATGTTCTAGTGTCGAACATGGAAAGACATCACCTAATTACCAGCCAATGATGTAATATGTTAATAGGCGCAAGAGGAATCACAGATAATGATAATGACCATCAAGGTACTGTAGCACAATTCACGTGGTGTGAATACATGAGTCGATGTTGAACACCACGCAAAATCTTTCAGTCAAAGGCCATTGATGTAAACCTGTCATCAGAAGTGAGAAACTTGCCATTGAGGCATGCAACCTTTAAAGTACTAAAAGGGTTGTTCCTAAGTCAACTTCTTGGATAATGAGCTGATGTCAACAAGAAGTGACCCATCATAGGAGGACCTTAATGAATCCCACATTTACGACACGAAACGAAGCAAATTATTTTGTGGAGGTGAAAACGATCTGATGATACATGGTTCAGGGTGGTGGTCATGAAAAATGGAGCGTGAAGGTATTGCAGCGGATGAGGCGTTAGCTAGGTTCGTGAATTCTCTGAGCGACTTCTCTTGAACATATTAGATACACTTCAAATGTTAGGATTAACCCAAAAAATGGATGGTACGGACGACTAATGGTGATATGGCTATTGAACGAAATCACCCAACTTGACTCAATCATGGTGATGGAGTGAAAGTGTCATGTTCAAGAGTGACCTGCTACCCATGAAGTTCTTCAAGTTTTCTTCCCTTTTTTCCCGAGTCATTGTTGACCAGTACCTCTTTATTTTTGTCAAGCTTGAGGAGGATAACATATTTTTGTTCTATAAATTTCCCTTCGGGAAAACCTGTCACTATGTTTTAGCGAGCCTAGCGATAGTGAAACTCGCTCTTGTCTGTATGGACAAGTTTGTCGCTATTGTGTTACCGAGTTTAATGACAAAGGTAACTCAGTCCTTTTTAGTTTTAGAGATTCTAAAAAGAGACGGACAGGAAAATCCAATAGTCCTTTTTCGTAGTATAATCCGTTAAGTCCAAAAAAGTATAAAATAATACGAAAGAGATGACTTTTCTAATCACTTTAGCGAGCTAAAAAAGACGAGCACTCGATCTTTTTGTGTAATGATTCCTTAGGTCCATAAAGATTAAAATATAGAGGAGGGATGGCACTTCCAATCATTAACGAGCTAGAGTGGCCAATTGCTCGACAATCTTTTCATATTTTATGAGTCTAAAAAGAGCTTAAAAGAGACTCAGTTTTGAGGAACAGGTGATGTTTTTAGGTAGCAACTGGTTCTAGGTAAGTTTGGAAGTTTTCAATCATGGCAGTGTAAAGACGATGGCTAACAAAATCACTCGTCGCAGTTGTTCCTCAAAAGGGTAAACAACCAAGTGGAGGCATATGATTAGCTAAAAGAGTGGAGGTGACGGTAAGAACAAGACCAAGGCTCAAAAGATGATAGCAATGCGATTACAAAGGTTATTTACCGAAAGGTGGGTTCATTTTTTAATGAGCTTGAACTCTGGGGGAACATCTGCTCATTGCTAGGTTTATTTTTTAACAAGCTTTGAACTTTGTAGAAACATTGCTTATGCCAGTCATCTGCTAAGGATGTCTCTCATTAGTAGGTTCATTTTTTAGGGAGCTTGTCCCATGCGAAACTTTGCTTCGGAGCCTTTTGTATGCAAGCTAGGAATGACCAACTACTGTCGTAAGCGTTAATGAACTACTAAGGTTAGGTAGGACAGTTTCGTACAAAACATTTCCTTTACTTTTCTGGTGCCAGTGACCCTTACAAAGGTGAATGGTGGATCTGACCAATCAGCTAACTTAAGTAGTTGAAGTTAGTAAAAACCATGGGGTTAGAGTTACGCTGGTCGCTTTTCACTTGCGTAAAAAAGGTTTGCATGCCCCCAGGCAAAAGAAATGAGAGTTTCTAGGTTTCCATATGGAAGTTATTTCATTAAGGTAAGGTCATTTCATCTACGTTGCAGACAAAACACTTCCTTGCCTCTATCCATCGAAATAAACAAAGATTAAAGGTGTGGATCCACTACCAATAACATAACCTTCAATGAGGGAATGTTATTCCAGATTGATCCCATATCCTAAATGGACAAGTGTGTCAGACTGGTCATATACCCTATGAGGAAACCTATCTTTTATATGGGGTTTTCCTACTGAAGCAGGCCAGGGCGTGTGCCCCCTGGGTTTCATCACATTCACCTAATCACTCGCGATCATCAGGCGGATGGATTGAAGGTTGATGAGACATTCCTTGTGCAAAGTGACCATTTAGGGATGGAATTTGAATAATAGCCATGTTTGAACTAGGGAATGAAAGATGGTCAACGCGTTGGACCATTTTGCCTTCATATGGGAAACACATCACCTGAAAGAGTGAGGAAACAATAACTACCATGCTATAAATGTAGTCACACCCAAGGAGTAGATTGTAATCTAGAGGCCCTTGGACTACCATCACGTTCAGATGAATGATTTTCCTTCTTAAAGTTATAGGAAAATTTGGAAGGATCCCTAACGGTCTAATTGTTCCTTTATTGAAGCCTGACAGATTTTGAATCTCTGGCAAAAGTGATGGCGAACCAAGCACTTTCCAAGAAGTTGAGGAAACGATACTCAAAGAAGGCCCTTCATCTATGATAGTGCCAGCCATGATCATTCTGTAAGCTTGTACTATGATCTAGAATGGTACATTACATGGTAGGTGTGTCTCTCTAGTAGATTCCAATCAAAGGAAATGACTAGATTGCTTTCAGGAGGGACTAAATAAACGGCCAAATGAATCTCTTGAACTGAGGAACTTCCTTCCTACAATAAAGGAATGTGTATATTTCCCCCAAGTTCATCAGACTTTGTGTTAACAAAAAGAATTTGAATGGTGTCGTTCTCATTCTCTTTGGAGACTGTATCATCTGAAGGTGGACCTTTTGAAGACAAGACTGGGTCAACTGCCATCTCCACCTATTGAATTTGGTCTAGTGTGGACTCAGAGGGTTTATCTTCAATGATAGGCATTTCAACCAACAACAGAGGTGTGTCAGTTGGATTTTCAACTAGCGATGGACTTGGCACGAGTTTCTTGTATCCAAGTGGAAGTCGCTGCGGTGAAGCAGGACGGTTATCCAAGACTCTTTTAGCTTCATCCAGGAAAGGACAATGGTGGAGGGCATGATCGCCTTCACACAACTTATAAGGAAATTTAGATCTTCCTTTTTGTCCATTGACTTCATTTTCACTAGTTGATGGTGTACTTTCAACATGATTGACAGAGGTTGAAGGCACTAGATTGTGGAAGCAGGGAGATGAGTCCCTCAGGATCTATGGGATGCAAGAGAAATCTCGATGATAGTGGTCTCCTTTGAAAATGACACATGGATATTTAGGTTTGGATGGTGCAATGTGTGGATTTTCGCCAAATGATGCATGGTTTCCCCCTTTCGCCATCAACTTCTTCTTATTCTTCTCCTTCCCTTTCTTCTTCTTCTTAGTTACTTGGTTTTTAATGTTACTAGTTTCACCAAGCGAAGAGGAAGAAGGAGAGGGAGAAACAAACGAAGAACAAGGTGGGGGAGCAACTCTAGTATCATCTAGCTGCTAATTTGATTGCTCAGGAATTACAATGTTTTCAACAATAGAGTTCAAGAATAGCCATACTGGCAGGCCAATTGTGAGTCCTGGAAGGGACAATGTAGCCATGTATGGAGCACCAACATCTCCCCAAGAAGAGAAAAGACTAGGATTTCCCCCAAGGGGAAATCCTTGATTGGTGGACTCCATTTTCTCAACCTAAGACCAACGATGGAACATTGATGTTATTCCAAATAAAAATAATTTTTTAGACGCTTTGAGACAACTTTCTTTTTCAATTTTTAAGAGTCGAGAAAAAGCTAAAGGTAACTCTAGTCGGCTTCGATTTTTAATGAGCCTGAAGTGACAAGTGCTCAGATGGAACTTTTCTTTTAAGGAGTCTGAAAAGGAACGAAAGTGACTACTCTGGAAATCTAGATTGAGGGGTTACCAAACCAATCTCAAAACTGCAATATACACCTCGGTGGTAAATTATAGAGAAATTATCGAGGACTTTATGTATGGCAGTCAATCTTCCCGAATGTTGTGTTCAGTGCATTGCGATCGATAGAGCGGCAGACATGGCTTGCTAAAGATAAAGGATATCAGCCTATTGTGGTCTCCAAATATATACTTGATGGTACGTGGGAGCACAAGTCCATACTAGCACTTGTCATATCAAAGAGGAGGAATCACCCAACCTGCAATGAAAATGATAGTTAGCAGGCTTTACGACTCTGGAATATGTCTCTAGCCTAGGCTTCTAGATGTTGTGCATTAGGTTCCAAAGCATTTTTATGTTCACTAAGGTTTATTTTACAGTTGATCTTTCTTACGAAGTTTTCCCTTCAATTTTTACCGCATGATGTAGATGTACAATTCCTAAATATGCAATCTAAGATGATAAACAGTGGTTTATTTTCTTTTAGCAATGAAAATCCTAGCTACTAAGGAAAGAAGAGAAAGATTCTTTCAACATAG
>APFE030015522.1:21331-63713 GCA_000404065.3 Pinus taeda | reverse complement strand
GGAATTTTGTATTTTGTAAGGAAGTGTTGTTGGTTTCTCTGTGAAACATTGTATTGTTGGGTGATCTAGCTTTTCATGAGGTGAAGAGGGCTTTCACGCTGGGAGGATGGTGCTAGATTAGACAGAGAGCTTCTATTACTTCTATCAATAAAGTTATTTGAGTTTTCCTCCATATACTTGTATATTTCTGAATCTTGTATTTGTGTATGCTTTTGTATGGTTAATGTACATCTGATCCTATATTGTTTATCGTTACAGATCTCTATGCTTTGATGGTATTTTGTTGCTTTGACTCTACAGGTGTTCTTTGAAGTGGGACAAGTGAGAAAGGACTGGTGAAAGCTCTATCAAGGGAGAGAGGAAACAAGCAAGGATACAAGCGAAAGACTGAGGTTGGTACTCTCTGCTTCTCTCTCATCTATCTCTCATAAAGGAAAACACAAGTTGCTTTGAATTGTTTGTTTCTAAGATAGCTACCCTTATTAGTGTGACTAGCAGATCTAAGTAGACACTAGTTTTCCCAAAAACAAAATGGTGATTCCACTGGCGAGCGAATAGTTTGCTTGTTTTTTACTATTGTTTGCTTTATAAACTACAGACGGAGCCTGAAGTTAAGCCAGCTAGCCTTCAAACTACTTTTTCTATGCAACTGCAAAGTAGATCAATGCTGCTTCAGTCAATCTCTGGGTTAGTTTATGAACTAAACATATGACTTGCAAACATCCTAAGTGCCCTGGTGGTAGCTCAAATAACCTCATTAGATCAGCCCCTATACTTTGTGTTTACTGCCTATCATAAGCTCAGCCTAAATCCCTGAACTTAGCTGCAAATTGTGAGTGAAAACCAAGCTCAGTCTTGTCCCTGGACCATTGCATTGTCTCTCATTGGCAGTCTGGATGCATCGCACCTCTTGTGTGCTGCAAGTGAGATGCATCCCTGTTTCCCTTAAGGACAGGTGCAATGATTGAATGAGACTATTTCTGCCTCCATATTTTGGCTTTTTCTTCATTGTTTTCAGTTCTATTCAGTAGTTTTTCTATCTATGATCAGTATATCACTATTGAAACCTTCTTCCTTTAAATTATTCAACCTCCATTGATAAAGAATTTTGAATGTTTTTTTTTTATGTATTTTTCACCATTTATAGTCCTCCTTCACAAATAGTAGTTTAATCGAATTGTTGTTTTTTTATTTGAAAGTGTCGCAACTGTCATTTTTAGTCAATAAAAAGAGTGTCGTAAAGTCTTCCTCTTTTAGACAGTTGATTATACTTTTTCCATTGTATTTGATTTGACTTTTCAATTCTTTGAAGTGTCGAAAGCAATTTTCCATTCAAAATTGAAAGTGTCGTCTTAGTCTGCCTTTCGTTTTTGAAAAGAAATTGTTAAAGTGTCCCTTTGAGGAAAAGTAGTTCAAATCTGTACTTAGTTTTCTTTTTGTCATTCTCACATTAAGGAAACTGAAAATAAAATACATGCATGTGCATTTGCATTTAGACTGCATGCGGAAATTAATTTAGGAAAAGTGCATTTAGTGTGTGCTCTTTGCTCTATGTTGAAAGAATCTTACTCTTCTTTCCTTAGTAGCTAGGATTTTCATTGCTAAAAGAAAATAAATGATTGTTTATCATCTTAGATTGAATTTTTAGGAATTGTACATCTACATCACGCGGTGAACCCTGAAAGGAAAACTTATTAAGAAATATCAACTATAAAATAAACCTCAATGAACATAAAAATTCTTTGGAACCTAATGCACAACATCTAGAAGTCTAGGCTAGAGACGTATTCTGGCATCGTAAAACCTGGTAACTATTGTTTTCATTGAAGGTTGGGTGATTCCTCCTCTTTGATACGACAAGTGCTAGTACGGACTTGTGCTCCCATGTACCGTCGAGTATATATTGGGAGACCACAATAGGCTGATATCCTTTATCCTTAGGAAGCCTTGTGTGCCACCCTATCGATCGTAATGCACTAAACACATCATTTGGGGAGATTGACTGCCGTACGTGAAGTATCTTTCAGTTTTGTGATTGGTTTGGTAATCCCTCTATCTAGATTTCTAGAGTAGTCACTTTCATTCCTTTTTAGACTCCTTAAAAGAAAAGGTCCATCTGAGCACTTGTCACTTCAGGCTCATTAAAAATAGAAGGCGACTAGAGTCATCTTTAGCTTTTTCTCGACTCTTAAAAATTGAAAAAGCAAGTTGTGTCAAAGCGTCATAAATTTTATTTTATTTGGAATAACATCACTGTTCCCTCCTTGGTCTTAGGTTGAGAAAATGGATTCCACCAACCAAGGATCTCCCCATGGGGGAAATCCTAGTCCTTTCTTTTCTTGGGGAGATATTGTTGCTCCATACATGGCTACATTGTCCCTTCCTGGACTCACAATTGGCCTGCTAGTATGGCTATTCTCGACCTCTATCATTCAAAACACTGTAATTCCTGAGCAATCAAATTAGCAACCAGATGATACTAGAGTTGTTCCCCCACCTTCTACTTCGTTTGTTTCTCCCTCTCCTTCTTCCTCTTCACTTGGTGAAACTAGTAACACTAAAAACCAAATAACTGAGAAGAAGAAGAAAGGGAAGGAGAAGAAGAAGAAGAAGCCAATGGCGAAAGGGGGAAAACATGCATCATCTGGCAAAAATCCACACACTGCACCATCCAAACCTAAATCTCCATGTGTCATTTGCAAGGGAGACCACTATCATCGAGATTGTCCTTGCATCCCGTAGATCTTGAGAGACTAGTCTCCCCGTTTGCGCAATCTGGTGTCGTCAACCTCTGTCAATCATGTTGAGAGTACACCATTAACTAGTGAAAATGAAGTCAATGGATGGAAAGGAAGATCTAAATTTCCTTGTAGGCTTTGTGAAGGTGATCATGCCCTCCACCGTTTTCCTTTTCTAGATGAAGCTAAAAGAGTCTTAGCTAATAGTCCTGCTTCACCACAATGACTTCTTCCTAGATACAAGAAACTCTTGCCAAGTCCATCGCTAGTTGAAAATCCAACTGAAAAACCTCTGTTGTTAATCGAAACACCTATCATTGAAGATAGACCCTCCGAGTCCACACCGGACCAAAGTCAATAGGTCGAGACGGCAGTTGACCCAGTTTTGTCTTCAGAAGGTCCACCTTCAGATGATACAGTCTCCAAAGAGAATGAGAACGACACCATTCAAATTCTTTTTGTTAACACAGAATCCAATGAACATGGGGGCAACCTACCCGTTCCTTTACCATAGGAGGGAAGTTCCTCAGTTCAAGAGATTCATTTGGTCATTTATTCGATCCCTCCTCCAAGCAATCTAGTTGTTTCCTTCGATTGGAATCTATTAGCGAGGCCCCACCTACCATCTAATGTGCCATTCTGAATTATAGTACAAGATTACAGAATGATCATGGAAGGCACTATCGTAGATGAAGGGGCTTCCATGAGTATCCTTTCCTCAACTGCTTAGAAAGCGCTTGGTTTGCCATCGCTTCTGCCTAAGATTCAAAATTTGTCAGGCTTCAATAAAGCAATCAATCGACTGTTAGGGATCCTTCCAAATTTTCCTATAACTTTGAGAAGAAAAACCATTAATCTAAACGCGATAGTAGTCCAAGGGCCACTATATTACAATCTACTCCTTATGCGTGACTACATTTACAGCATGGGAACTATTGTTTCCTCACTCTTTCGGGTGATGTGTTTCCCGTATGAAGGCAGAATGGTCCAACTCGTTGACCAGCTTTCATTCCCTGATTCAAACATAGCTACTAGTCAAATGCCATCCCTAAATGGTCTTTTTGCACAAGGAATGTCTCATCAACCTCCAGTCCGTCCACCTGATGACCGCAAGTGATTAGGTGAATGTGACTAAAACTAGGCGGCATGCGCCCTGGTCTGCTTCGGAAGGAAAACCCAAGATATAAGATAGGTTTCCTCGTAGGATATATGACCAGTTTGACACACTCATCCATTTAGGAAAATGGGATCAGTCTGGAAAAATATTCCCTTGTTGAAGGCTATATGATTGCCAGTGGATCCACACCTTTCACCTTTATCTATTTCAATGGACAGAGCCAAAGAAGTGTTTTGTTTGCAACGTGGATGAAATAACCTTGATTTAATGCAAGAACTTCCATATGGTAACCTGGAAACTCTACTTTTTTTTATACCTGGGGGCATGCAAACCTTTTTTAAGCAAGTGAAAAGTGACCAGCGTAACTCTAACCCCGTAGTTTTTACTAACTTCAACTGCTTAAGTTAGGTGATTGGTTTGATCCACCATTCACCTTTGCTGGGTGTGACGGTGATGGAAAAGGAAAGGAAATGTTTTTACGAAACTATCCTACCTAACCTTAGTAGTTCTTTAACCCTTAGGACAGTAGTTGGTCGTTTCTAGCTTGCATACAAAAGGCTCCAGAGCAAAGTTTTGCATGGGGCAAGCTCCCTAAAAAAATGAACCTACTAATGAGAGACATCCTTATTAGACGACTGGCACGAGCATGTTTCTGTGAAGTTCAAGCTCGTTAAAAAATAAACCTAGCAATGAGCATATGTTCCCCTAGAGTTCAAGCTCATTAAAAAATGAACCCACCTTTGGTAAATAACCTTTGTGATCGCATTGCTATAAGCTTTTGAGCCTTGGTTGTGTTCTTACCATCACCTCCACTTTTTAGCTGATCATACACCTCCACTTGATTGTTTACCCTTTTGAGGAACATCTGCGATGAGTGATTCTGTTAGCCACCTTCTTTACATTGCCGTGATTGAAAAGTTCCAAACTTTCCTGGAACCAACTACTATCCAAAAACATCACTCATTCCTAAAAAATGAGTCTCTTTTAAGCTCTTTTTAGACTTGTGAAATATGAAAAGATTGTCAAGCAATTGGCCTCTCCAGCTCATTAAAGTTATTGGAAGTGCCATCCCTCCTCTATATTTTAATCTTTTTGGACCTGAGGGATCATTACACAAAAATATCGAGCGCTTGTCTTTTTCGGCTCGCTAAAGTGATCGGAAAATTCATCCCTTTCGTATTATTTTATACTTTTTCAGACTTAAGGGATTATACTACAGAAAAGGACTACTGGAGTTTCCTTTCCGTCTCTTTTCAGAGTCTCTAAAACTGAAAAGGACTGAGTTATCTTTGTCATTAAACTCGTAAAACAATAGCGACAAGCTTGTCCATATGAATAAGAGTGAGTTTCACTATCGCTAGGCTTGCTAAAACATAGCGACAGGTTTGCCCGAAGTGCAAATTATAGAACAAGCATATGTTATCCTCCTCAAGCTTGAAAAAAATAAATAGGTACTGGTGAGCAATGACTGGGGAAAAAGGGAAGAAAACTTGAAGAACTTCATTGGTAGTAGGTCGCTCTTGAACATGACACTTTCACTCTGTCACCATGATTGAGTCAGGTTGGGTTATTCCTTTCACCGATCATATCACCATTGGTCCTCCATACCATCCATTTTTGGGGTTAACGCTACCAATCCATTTCAATGTCACCGATATGTTCAAGAGAAGTCGCTCAGAGAATTCACCAACCCAGCTAATGCCTCATCCACTGCAATACCTTCACACTCCATTCTTTCATGACCGCCACTTTGAACCTTGTATCATCAGATCCTTTTCACCTCCACAAAATCATTTGCTCCATTATGTGTTGTAGATGTGGGATTCATTAAGGCCCTCCTATGACGGGTCACTTCTTGTCAACATCAGCACATTATCCAAGAAGTTGACTTACGAACAACCCTTTCAGCACCTTGAAGCTTGCATGCCTCAATGGCAAGTTTCTCACTTCTGGTGACAGGCTTACATCAATGGCCTTTGACATTGACTCATGTATTCACACCACGTGAATTGTACTATAGTACCTTGAGGGTCATTATCATTATCGGTGATTCCTCTCACTCCTGTTAACAGCTTGCAGCATTGGCTGGTAATCAAGCGATGTCTTTCCATGTTCGACTTGAGAACATCTTTTCACATGGATCAACTTGTACTTCGGGTGAAGATTAAACAAGTTTGAAGACCCCAAATCTAGTTTCATCCATCTGGGCTCCGATACATTCAAGAAAATAAAGACATCAAATGTACTCCATAGCTGCACAAATAATCATCTAAGCTAAGGGATGATGGCTCTACCAGAATCATCAGTCTGCCACATAGACGATTGTCTGTCCTATGTACATGAAAATGATTTTATAAAGCTGAGAATGGGAATGCCCACCTCAACTAGATCATGAAAATATTATGAAGATAATGTATTGTATTGTATCTTATTATAGGTCACCTTCTAATTCGAAAAACCTTGGATCCTCATGATAAAGCATTTCACCCGACATCAGAAGATTTACGACCTCATGCTTTAGGGGGAAACTGTTATAGACATATTTGGGCACTACAACCCCAATCAAATATGTCCATAAACCAAGGGCTTCTAAACCCCTAAAAGTGTTGTTTCATACCCTAAAGGATCAAGGTCAATTGATTACATCATTTCCCAGAAGTTCTCCCTGAAAAACTGCTCAGAACTGGTCAAAACTGGACGATACACACTGCTCCATGCTAAGGGTGTGATGCATCTCACCTGCTACACATAGAGGGTGCGATGCATGCTGAAAAGCCCTTTTGTAGGGTGCGATGAGTAAGAGCAGACAAATGGCAGAGGCAGTTTGCTAGGTGGAAACCCACAGAATCTGTTAGAAACTACTCATATGACACTTGCCTCTCTGAATTCACCCAGGAATGACTAAGAGATCATGAAATCTCCAAGTGGAACCAAGAACTATCAGTGAAATGACACTAATCAAAATCCCAGAAGGCAACTCACCCCCATGCAAATATCTATATATGGATCCCTCATCCTAAAGATCCAGGGGCTTGAATTTTGTATTTTGTAAGGAAATGATGTTGGTTTCTCTGTGAAATATTGTATTGTTGGGTGATCTAGCTTTTCATGAGGTGAAGAGGGCTTTCATGCTGGGAGGATGGCACTGGATCAAACAGCTGGGTTGTAATCCTCTCTTCTACTACTTCTATTAGTAAAGTTATTTGAGTTTTCCTCCATATACTTGTATATTTATGAATCTTGTATTTGTGTATGCATTTGTATGGTTAATGTACATCTGATCCTACATTGTTTATGGTTATAGATCTCTATGCTTTGATGGTATTTTGTTGCTTTGACTCTACAGTTGTTCTTTGAAGCGGGACAAGTGAGAAAGGAGTGGTGAAAGCTCTATCAAGGGAGAGAGGAAACAAGCAAGGAGACAAGCGAAAGACTGAGGTTGGTACTCTCTGCTTCTCTATCATCTATCTCTCATAAAGGAAAACACAAGTTGCTTTGAATTGTTTGTTTCTAATATAGCTACCCGTCTTAGTGGGACTAGCAAATCTGAGTAGACACTAGTTTTCCCGGAAACATAGTCTATGGTAGATTACTTTAGGCTTGTAGGTACTATAGTGGATGGCGATCTGTGTGGATTATTTTATTCTTTCCCATCATTTAGTGATTCCACTTCTTCACAAATTTCACCAAGGAATATATCTCCTTGTTGTAGGTTGGGTGGCTGAGAATTTCCCCATGAAATACTTGTATCACACAAGCCTTCCTCCTTGCATCAAGGGTACTCCCATAGCATATCCGCTCACATCTGTCTCCACTTCAAAGGGTTATTGTAACTTTAATAATTCTAAAACCAATTCTTTAATGATTTTCTTCTTTAACTCCTTAAAGGCCTTCCACTAACCATTTCCTTAATGGAAACTCTTACCACTTGTTATTATGGTGTGAATGGTGCTACAACTGCGGAAAATGAGGATACAAATTTCCTCAAGTATTGTGCTACCCCAATGAAAGTTTTGACATCAGAAACATTAGTAGGAACTATTCAGTTCATGATGGCCTCCATCTTGGCAAGATATGTCTTCATTTATCTTGTGAATCACGTATCCTAAATACAATAAATACTATTTTGCAAACTCACACTTCATGAGATTTTCCAACATTTGGTGCTTCTTCAATGTCTCTAGCACTTGAATTAAATGTGAGATATGCTCCTCCCAAGTAACATTGTATACTAGTATATCATCCAAATAAATAATAATAAATGATTCTATATAATGTCCTGGTGTATCATTCATTAATGTCATGAATATAGCTAGTCCATTACATAGGACAAATAATATAACTAACAACTCATGCAAAAATTGCTTGGTTTTGAAGGAAATCTTCCTTGGATCTTATTCTTTGACTCAAACATGGTGATACCCTAAATTTAAATCCATCTTGGTGAACGATTTTTCTTTGTACAACTGGTCCAATAGATCATTTATATTGGTGTTGACGGTGCTGGAAATTCATCAACTAAGGGGGTATCCATGATGTGAAGTCCCAATTAGACCTCACACCATTTGGAGTAGGAGTCCCATTCGAAGTATCGTCCTAGCCACCATAACTTAAATGTTTTCCTCAGCTAAAATGAATGACATGAGAGAGTATGCACATAACCTTTGGAATCAACAAGTAAGTTGACACTATGAAACACAAATTTTAGTGTGAAAAAGGAGACTTTCATGAGGGGAGAGAGAGGAGTGAGTCTTTCGAAGGAAGTAATAATACTAATTTAAGGGAGACACATGAGATCATGAAAAGATTCATTTTTTTTCTAGTGATGTAGTTCACATAGACACAATGATCATTAAAGAAAATACAAAACACATTCAACATGCTAAGTGCCAAGGCCAATGAATTAGTTCAATTTCCTTAGTACATATGAACAAAACATATACCAGAAACATATAAATAATAGTCTTACTAAATTCATGATACATGCATGAAAATATGTGGGCTCATGGAGCTTCTAATTATTAGGTGAAAGATCCAAATACACAGTTACTAAAGTGAACCACTAGTTCCAATAGTGGAATATTATGTCACTTCTTCCTTCTCCAAAGAATGATCTTCTCTACTATGCTAAGCTAGAGAGGCCAAGGCTAGTTCTCCAAAAGCTAAGCCTCCAAAAGACCCTTTGTTTGAGTTACGAGGGTGTATTTATAACAAAAGGAATGAAATTTCATATCCCCATGTCTCTTGAGCTTCCCTCATGACTCTTCGACTTCTAATGTGACCTTTGGAATTCTATATGACTTTTGGAATTTTCCTAAAGACTCTTTTGTCCATATATGACTATGTGACTTTTCATATTCCCCATATGACTCTTGGAACTACATACGTTACATTTTGTCCTTTCCTTTTTATAATTACATCATTACATCCACAAATGATGTTGCAAGACACATGGACACACATGTCATTGTGATCACATTGGCACAAGTTACAACTTAACAATCATAACATGGACTTCATGATGAGATGGAAATGCCAAGTTGTTATTCTTATTCCTTTGTCTTTAATCTTCATGAGAGGTCTTCTTTGTTCTTCATCTTCACCCTCCAAGTGGTTGAATGATATGGAGTCTTTACTACGATCTTGATCTTCCAACTCTCGTTGCAATCTAGTGCCCTATCATTTTGTTGCTCGATGATGATAGCATAATAACGATTCTATAATGTGGAATAAACACTTAAAAGAATAAAAAAACTTTAATTCCCAAGAAATCATACCTCCGGCTATTGATGCTTGCTCACACTTTGATATCAAATAAAAGCAAGATTGCCTGTAACTTGCTCTTTCACGGTATTTACCCCAATTCGCTACTGTATGAGATAATGGAAGTGCCGAAATAAAGCTGCCCAGACCTCCAGCATCAATTGCCTTTGAAAAAACTCCAACAACTTCCTTTCAGAGCTTTGAACCCTCAATATATAAGATCGGAAAAAAAAACTTGCACTTAAATGTCCAATGCAAGTGTAGGCCTCACTTCTCTCCTAAATAAAGAGCTCTGCATTAAATTCCTTGGCCTCCAAGCACTTCAAAGGCTCAAAAACTGCATAAGAAGGCAAATGTTTCAGAACTTGAAGCTTAAAAAGAAAATGCAGAAGGAGCTTGGAATGGCTCAGATTCTTAAATGAGAAATGCTAAAAGGGCTTGCTCGTCAACAAGCACCGAGCCGAGTAGAAAACCACTAATTTTGGGACAACAGTGAAGTGAAGTAAAGAAGGATGTAGAAGACCGGGGGCTTAAAGGATTATATAGAGGCAGGCAGATCATTCCCAAATCCTGTTTGGCATTTCCAAGCTCTGCAAACTCTGATTTGATAGTCTAAGGCTGAAGGGGATTGACTGCTAAGCTTGGGGACCAAACATAAGTCTTTATAGCCAAGCTTCCATCAAGCTTTTGTTGGCTATGTGTCAAGTGTTCCACAAAACATGGTAGAGAACTGCAAAGGGAGTAATAGACCACTCCAGGAGCTCCAGTAATAGACCGTTATGGGAGTTGTAAAGGGAGCTAACATTCTCCCACTTGGTCCATACTTCCAATCTTAATGTCTCATCTTAAAACCCATTTAAAATCTGTATTAAGTAATAGATACATGAATCATGGCGATAAGTCCTCTAATGATGAGTATTATCTTCCATGTATTACTATGTATTCATTTCTATTATAATTTATGTGGCAACAATTTCTTAATGAATAAACCTTATGTTTATTCTTGGTCCTACACAGATGAATTCTCTCAAATCAAATTTAGGTGCACATAAATATGAGGAAAACATCACAATAATTAAGAATTTCATTAAAATAACATTGTCCATACAATGAGAAACTAAAAAACGGAACCAAGTCCCATATTCATTACATGATCCTTGAATTTAAACGGTGGCATGCCATTAGTCAAAGGATCAATGATCATCAACTCAGTGCTGACATGCTCAATGACCACTTCCTTTTCTTTAACATGTTCCCTTATAGCTAAATACTTAATGTCAATGTGTTTACTTCGACTCCCACTTTTGTTTTTTTTAGCCATAAAAACAGTAGCTGAATTGTCGGAATACATTCTCAATGGCTTAGAGATAGAATCCATAATTCTAAGTCTAGAAATTAAACTCTTAAGCCATACACCATGTAAAGTAGCCTCAAAACACGAGACGAACTCAGCTTCCATAATGGAAGTGGCAGTCAAGTTCTGCTTGGCACTTCTCCATGATACAACTCTATTGACCATCATAAAAATGTATCTTGATGTTGATTTGCATGAATCAACACATCAAGCAAAGTCAGAATCTGAGTAGCCAATTACTTCTAAATTGTTCGTCTATCTATACATAAGCATGTAGTTTTTGGTTCCTTGAAGGTACCTCATTACTTTCTTTGTAGCTTTCCAGTGGTCTAAACCTGGATCACTCTGATATCGTCCCAAAATTCCCTCAACAAATGCAATGTCAGGTCTTGTGCAAACTTGAGCATACATTAGGCTTCTGACAGTGGAAGCACATGGAATGTTCTTCATTTGTTCCCTTTCAAAGTCATTCTTCGGGCATTGGTTCAAATTGAACCTATCACCCTTCACAATGGGAGCTACACTTGGTGAACAATGCTTCATCCGAAATCTCTCTAAAATTTTATTAATATAGGTTTCCTAAGATAGACCCAAGATGTCTCAAAATTTGTCTCTATGGTTCTTAATGCCAATGACATAAGATGCCTCACCCATATCCTTCATATCAAAAGTTTTAGAGAGGAATTGTTTCACCTCATGCAACAAACCCTTATCATTGGTTGCTAGTAAAATGTCATCCACATATAAAACAAGAAAACAGATTTTACTCCCACTGAATTTTAGGTATATGCATTGATCCATAATGTTTTCTACAAAACTGAATGAAGAAATTATATTATGGAATTTCAACTACCATTGGCGGGATGCTTGTTTTAAACCGTATAATGATTTCTTGAGCTTGCAAACCAATTGCTCACCATCACTAGAGGGGAATCCTTTAGGTTGTTTCATGTAAAACTCCTCCTCTAGATCTCCATTGAGAAATGTCATTTTAACATCCATTTGTTGCAACTCCAAGTCAAAATAATAACAAGAAAGGAATCTTTCTTAGATACAGGAGAGAAAGTCTTCGTGTAATCGATTCCTTCTTTCTGAGTGAATCCCTTAGCAACGAGTCTTTCCTTGTATCTCTCAATGTTGCCCAATGAGTCTTTCTTTGTCTTAAAGACCCATTTACATCCAATGGCTTTTGCACCATTAGGAAACTCAACAAGATCCCAGACTTCATTAATCTTTATAGAATTCATCTCTTCCTTTATGGCTTCGTACCATAATTATGATTCTTTGCAACTCATGGCTTGTGAAAAGGACTCGGGATCATTTTCGGCTCCAATGTTGTAGTCAGATTCTTGCAGATACACAACATAATCATCAGGAATTGCTGATCTCTTTAGTCTAATAGATACTCTTAATGTTATACCACCATCTTCCTAAGAAGTATGTGGTTCAACTCGTTGTTCAAAAGTTCTTGTCAACTCTTGAACTACCTGATCTACTAGAATGTCGTCAACAACTTGTGGAACTTCAACGATTGGTTGTTCAATACCAGTTTGTACTTGAGGGGCACTGTGAACAATAACCAATCTATCACTTGAGGTGGAAGGTTGATATTCTAAATTATCTTTCTCAGAAACTATGTTCCTGGTTTGATCACTCCTACTGATCAAGTCATTTTCAAGAAACTTTGCATTTCTTGATTCCACAATCCTAGTGCTGTGAGATGGACAATAAAATCTATAACCTTTAGACCTTTTAGCATATCCAATGAAATACCCACTAATGGTCCTTGGGTCCAACTTCTTCTCTTGTGGATTATATATTCTCACTTCAGACGGGCATCCCCAAATGCACATATGTTGCAAACTCGGTTTCCAACCTTTCCATAATTCAAATGGCGTTTTAGGAACAGCCTTGGTTGGAACTCATTTTAATATATACACTATCGTCTTAAGTGCTTCATTCCACAAAATTTGGAGCTGCTAAGCATAATCTGCACCATGTCCAATAATGTTTGGTTTCTTCTTTCTGCTACACCATTATGGTTAGGTGAACCAGGCATGGTGTAATGGGCAACAATCCCATGCTCTTGATGAAATTTTGTGAATGGCCCAGGCACTTGTCTGTCTTCTATGTATCTACCATAATATTCTCCACCTCTATCTGATCTCACAATCTTAATTTGCTTGCTGCATTGTTTCTCTACTTCAGCCTTAATGATCTTAAAGTCATCTAATGCTTCATTCTTTTTATGAAGCATGTAGAGATACATATATCGTGAGTAATCATCTATAAAAGAGATGAAGTATCTCTGACCATGTGAGTCCATGTCTGGACAACATATATCAGTATGTATGATCTCTAATATGTCTGAACTCCTATTGGCACCTTTCTTTGACTTGTTGGCATACTTTCCCTTTATGCAATCCACACAAGTCTCAAAATCACTAAAATCCAGAGTATTAAGTACCCCTTCATTTACTAATCTTTTAATTATTTCTATGGGGATATGACCTAATCTCCTGTGCCATAATTTAGAGGAATCCTCATTAATAACACATCTTTTAGTGCCAGTGTGAACATGCATTGAATCATAAGTGACACTGTTTTGTAAATTAATGCAGTAAAGACCATTAGACAAAATACCATTCCCAACACAATCAGATTTATAAAATAAACTGAAAAATGTTTTTGAAAAGTTAAAGGAATATCCAAAATGTACAAGCCTTGAAATTGAAATCAAGTTTCTAGAAAAACTTGGAACATAAAAGGTCTTTTCTAATTCTAAAACAAAGCTACTACTTAAATTTAAATAGCATGTTCCTATAGCTTCCACATCCGAGCCCATCTTGTTTCCTGATAAGATGCTTTGCTCACTTCCCACTGGCTTCCTTAGGTTTTGAAAACCTTGCAAGGAATTCGAAATGTGAATTGTTGATCCAGAATCAATCCACCAAGTGTTAATATTGACATTAACCTTATTAGATTCATAACAAACAAACGAGCTTGGATTACCTTTGTCCGCAAACCATTTCTGAAATTTGGTGCATTCCTTCTTCATGTGTCCCTTCTTTTTACAGAAGAAACACTTGGAATCCTTCTTGCTATTGGCTTGGGGAGGTACTTTACCTTTTCCTTTATGATTGGCTCAAGATTTTCCCTTTCCACGCATTGCCAACATTGCACTTTCTCCCAGTTCCATCACCGATCTCCCTTCCTCTTGAACACACATGGTCATAAGTTCATTAATTAACCATTTATCCTTATGTGTGTTGTATGAGATTTTTAAGGGTCCGTATTGGTGCAAAAGGATGTTGAGGATGTAGTGCACTAGGAAAGACTCGGATATTTCAACCTCAAGTTTCTTCAATTGAGGCATAGTGTCCCTCATTTGCATGAAGTTCTCGCATACACCTTCACACTGGTGAGCCTTAGGGATGAGAACTTTGTGATTAGGGTGCTTGCTAGTGCCTTTTCTGAAGTGAAGAATTGATCATCAATGGCTTTCAACAAGTCTCAGACCTTTTCATGTTGATCAACGGAACCATGAATACCAACGGAAACTTTAGTCTTAATAAACATCATGCTTAGGTGATTAGATCTCTCCCATTGTTCATAAAGCATGACGTCCGCTGCAGTGCTGGTATTAGTGAGTGTTGGTGGCTCATTTTTCCTAATAGCATAATCTATGTCCATCCACCCCAAATGAAGGAGAACTCTCTCCTTCCAGACCTTATAGTTATCTCCCTTAAGTTCAGGGATATCACAATGAATATCAGAGAAATTTTCAGGTTGTACAACTGCATAAAATTAAAGATCACATGCTTATGTTAAAATTGAGGCCTAAAAATAAAATTTCATGCTTTACCAATGTAAATCATGCTTAAAATTGGATCTAATGACATAAAAAGTGTCTGCAGACTAAATTTTCAATTCAAGCAGATTCAATTATTCTTTATGATAGAATTTATCAAATTATTCACTTAATTCATAATTCTAAAGGGTATATTATGATTATAATTCGATATAAATTATTAGATTTGAACTTTATGATAAAACTATTAATTCATAATTGTTGTGGGTAAGTTATGAATAATTTGATATTTTATCCTAATTAATTATATAAATATAATAAAAATTTCTGTGGGATAAAATTTATGATATTTAGTATAATTAATTACAATTAATGTCTAAATATTCTTTATGTGATCCTAATCAATCATAATATACAATATTATTTAATTAGAGATGTTGTGGCTATTCTCTAATCAATTAAAAATTATATGGATCACTAGACATTATTTCTTTTATGCATAAAAATTAACTTGTTATGAGAATAATTATAAATTGCATAAATCAAACCAAATTAAACATTATAAGCATAAAAATTAAGCAAAAATTTAGACATATTTCCAAATAATTCAGAAAATTCAGAAAATTCTCAAAATATGGCATTGAGCCAAATAGAGCATGTCTATAAACACCAAAGCAGAGATAAAAATGCTCTGATACCAAATGATAGCATAATAAAGATTCGATAATGTGGCATAAACACTTAAAAGAATCAAAAAAACTTTAATGCCCAAGAAATCATACCTCTGGCCATTGATGCTTGCTCACATTCTGATATCAAATAAAAGCAAGATTGTTTGTAACTTTCTCTTTCACGATAGTTACCCCAATTTGCTATTGTATGAGATAATGGAAGCACTGAAATAAAGCTGCCTGGACCTCCAACATCAACTTCCTTTGAAAAAACTCCAACAACTGCCTTTCGGAGCTTCGAACCCTCAATATACAAGATCAGAAAATAAAACTTGCACTTAAATGTCCAATGCAATTATAGTCCTTTCTTCTCTCCTAAATGAAAAGCTCTGCTTTAAATTCCTTGGCCTCCAGGCACTTCAAAGGCTAAAAAATTGCATAAGAAGGCAAATGTTTTAGAACTTGAAGCTTGAAAAGCAAACGTAGAAAGAGCTTGGAACGGCTCAGATTCTTAAAGTAGAAAACCACTAATTTTGAGAAAAGAGTGAAGTGAAGTAAAGTGGGATGTAGAAGACTGGGTGCTTAAAGGATTATATAGAGGTAGGCAGATCATTCCCAAATCCTGTTTGGCACTTCCAAGCTCTGCACACTTTGATTTGATGGTGTAAGGCTGAAGGGGATTGAGTCTTGGGGACCAAACAAAAGTCTTTATAACCAAGCTTCCATCAAGTTTTTGTTGGCTATGTGTCAAGTGTTTCATAGAACATGGTAGAAAACCATAGAGGGAGTAATGGACCACTCAGGAGCTCCCAACAAGAAACTAATCAACTGCAGTCAGTTTCTAAATCATTGGCGGCTGAACGACAGTTGGTTTCTAAGTTTCTAAATCGTCGGTGGCCATTATGGGAGCCGTAAAGGGAGCTAACAGATGATACACTTGTATTTACAACTTTGTGAGTGTCTTCTAGCATAGTATCCTTCTCCTTTTATTCAATCATGATCCTATCATGTTAAGATATAATACCTGTAAGTGGAAAGCATTCATGCCAAGATGAAATCGACTCGAAAAACTCTTGGTATATCATGGTTGAAGAAAATCATTGAATGAACTAGAATTGAGTACTAGACTGAGGAAAAGGCTCAAGGATTACACACTGCATAGCTCCATAGGCCAGGAAAGGAAGATTGAGGCTTATGACTAAGACATGCATAGTTCTAGAGGCCTCAGAAGGAAAAATGTGCATTTGAAGAGCTCAGTGGGGTAGGATTTCTTGTTGAGACTATGCAATGCACAGTTTAGAAGAGAGAGAGGCCAAATATTTTGTAGTTGCACAGCTCAGGAAGGTAGGGAGACAACTTCTTGCTTTCCACCATGCAATGCACAAAAAGGGATTGGTTGGAACACAAAATTGCATAGTTGTGCAGGGCAAAAGATAATCCTTGAGCACTATGAATATGCAATGCACAATTCTTGGAGGGAAAAACTACGCATTACATAGTTCCAGGATACAAGGGATCAAATTGAGGCATGATTCTATGCAATGTGCAGTTCAAGAAGGCTAAGTGAGGTCAATGGATTGGTCTGTCGCTAGATCGAGCACATTCGAAATCTGGTGCCAGTTCACTACCGAGATTCTCATGGTTCTTCCCAAATGAAAATGCAGTAGAATATATCTAGTGTGGATTGCATTAAAATGCAGGGAGCGCTATGAAAAAACAAATCAGAACTCTCTATTTCTCTATGATTTTTTTTAAACATCGCTCCTCGAATGAAGAGAACCATTCTGTTTTGAGTTTTGGATGTTAAAAATGCATTAAAATGAAGGGTGCGCCATTAAAATGCAGGGTGCACCATCGAAAAAAAATAATTATTACGCAATAACTCCTAAAATCTTAAACAACTGACGCAAAGAAATGAGTGTAACGACCATGGAATGCTCCACGTAGAGTTGATGACAACAAGGAAGAGTTAATTGTTGTGGAGTGGGATATGCATGAATGGTCGATGGAATTGATTGGAAAGTTGACAAGTGTTGAATGTAGTGTGACTTGAAATGTACACCAAAATTTACTTCGAAATTTTGAAATATGGTGTCAGTAAGATTTAAACAAATATGACTTCTAATTGAAAAGTGATGAGTTTTATATAGATGAAAATCGACGTGAGGATGCCTTTGGTTGAAGGCATGAATTCGAGTATTAGATTTAATATAGCAATAAATCTATACATATATTTACAAAAATGATTTATTTATATATTTATAAATTAATGTAAGCCTTTTTAATGCTTTAGGATATATGTAATAATTTAATTTCCTAATATATTAAAAATAACATTTTACAAATTATTAATATAAAATATTTTTACATGTTTTTAAATTTAATGAAAAGCCATGTGAAATAAAAGTCATACTAAAATCTATCAAGAGAATAAAAAGAATGATTATTTGCAACGAGATGTCATAAAAAATAATCAAGTTTTCAAGGGATGTGCCTAGATTCCATGTATCAAATAAAACATTGATATTATTCACCGTCAAGAATTACGTGAACAAAGGGCGATGATAGAGGCGAAGTCAATTGAGGTGATGTGGAGGAAATGATATCGAGCAAACCAAATGCAAAATGTGAAGTGATATGGAAAAATGAGACCAATGATGCAAGTGTTGCTTTGAGGAGATGAATAATCATGTCAAGTGTCACAAGTGGCATTATGTGAGAAAAGGGTTGAAGGCGAAAAACGTCACTTAATGCAAACGATAATAAGACCAAAAGCAATATTGAAATTGGGGTCAATCAAAATACAAATAACTTAATCACAAAGGTTGCCATCCATATCAATGATAATTGCCTAGTATTCTACCTACATGTTATCCATTGCTACATAGATACGTGGAACACTCTGACCAACATACCCAAGAGTCTGCGCCTCTTGTGCATTATATATCTTACGTCTGCCTCCCTAATTCTGTGAACAATCTCTCTTAAGGTGTTCCTTGCCACATGTCCAACACTCCAACTGAACAGTGCCCTCACCTCTATGTTGTTGTTGCTGATGTGACCCATGTCCTTGTCTAGCTGCATTAGATCTCTTTTGCGGTGCCAAATTCTCTTTCTCATCTGTATGTGAAGGCCTTGTCCTCTTAGGCTCTCATTTACCTTTACCTTTGTCCCTTCCTTTCTTTCTATTCTGAGATTCATTATTACACTTTGATTGTTCATAGAAATGCTTCAATTTCCTAATGACTTCCTCAAGTTGTTAAAGTTTCGAAGTTTACTTAGTTAGAAACCCTTCATGCACTTTTTCTGATTTATTCATACCTACTTGTTATTTTTTATTTAACAAGTGATTTACAATGTAAATAATAAAAATAAACACCAATGCATGCTCAACATATTACAGATCAACAACTAAAAGAAACAAGAACAAACACACTACATGACACCATTATTTTTGGACCGATGTCCCCGGAAAAAGCCAATGCGAGAAAATTGGTGCAGCTATTTGAGGGATTTCTTATTAAGCAATATCAGAGTAAAATTTGGGTTTTGAAACTGGCCTACCCAATAGATAATTTCCTTAGAAGCTATACCTCATAGTTTGGGAGAAATCTCCTGGCCGAAAGCCCGGAAAATCCTTCTGACAGCTCTTCAACACAACTGCTTTGCAACCCCATCATCTGCCGAATATGGACTGCGTCAGTCCCTCTCTGTCTCATGATGGCCCTGTGTCAGCCTTTATTGGCATGTGTCAACCCCAGGAGGCCATGCGTCAACTTTCTGGGCCTCTACATCAGATACGCTAGCCTCTTTAGTGCTCTGCGCAACACTTGGTTGCCTCTGTGTGGCCCTGAGTGAGCCCTTGCTAGCTCTACATCACTCTTCTTGCCTGTTGCACTGCTCTCTCGACACACTCTCTGCCTTCTCTATTTCTCTGTACTCAATTCCCCTCTGCTGCTCTCCCAATCACTAATTCTATCTCTCTTAGCAAATCCCACTCTAGAGAATAGAATGACTGATCACTCTGGTGTATTCTCCAAGTGACCCTCAAGCCTCCTCTTATACTTTTCCTGTTGACATCTCAACGGTTGAGATTAAGTCCCTAATCAACGATTATATTAGATCTGTCTTGATCCATGTCTTTTGGGCCACTCTAACACAGATTCATATTAATACACATTAATATTTTATTGTCTCTAAGTTTAGACTTAGGGACTCCATTAAAAATATTAATTATTTTAATATCTCGTGATCTGTTTAGAATTTTCCTAAGCCCTTTCTAGGTATTGGAGATCTCATTTTCTCCAACCTCTCCACCAAATTTCGTGGCTAGAGAACATTCGATGCTACCCCAAATCAACACTCCCTCTTAGCGAGGACTGTGCTCTAGCAATACTCCTCATTGAGTATTACTCTGATCATCCGGCATCAGTACCTGTGTTGATGCTAGGCCTTCCTACCAAACATCCTCTACACTACTACCTCCTATATTGCTACCCATGGTTCTGCCACTACCACTGCTACATCTATACAATAGCTCCCTCTACATCCGTGTTGTAGCTGGTCCTTTCTCCCAGCATTGCATCTGCACTACACCTCTTCTCATCATGTTTCATCGTTCCGCCCACTACAGCACTGCAACTCAGTTATTGAGAAGTAAGTAAGTGATCTCCTAACTGACCTCCCTGTTGGGCTAGAAATACCCACTGATTCTGAAGCTCCCTCTATCGCTGACAAGTGCTCCCTTTCTCTAACCTCTGCACTGTTGCAACAACTCCCTACATCTCACATCGTTGCACACCTCTCTTGCCTTCTTGCACTGGTGCAACACTCCATGCCTCTCACACTGATACAACCTGCTAACTATGAGCTATCTCGTGACTCCTACACTACAGCTCTCTCTGCCGCTCCATCCGCATCTGTCTCTACCCACTCAGCCAGTCCTGCTACTCCCCATCGGGGCTCCCATAGAAAGGTATAATCCAAGAGGCTGAGTACCTCAAGGATCCTGCCCCTCATTGCCTGTAGTCCATCTGAATGCAGCTCAATGTCTCCCCACTTCTGCTCAAGTGGTGCATGTGCACTCATGGCATAATCATTGTCTGTCAAAACTTCCTTCTCTGCCCGTGCCGGCACTGCCTTAGTCTCAGAATACTCTCCCTTATTCTTCTTCCTTAGGCACTGGGTTGCATAACGGCCCATCTCCCCATAGTGGAAGCACTTTATCTTGGAGAGATATTTCTTCTTCTACTTCTCCTGCTTTCCCTTAGATGCTAGGGCCACATCCTCCTTGTCCTACTTGACCTTGATCACTTTGTTGCTGCTACATGTCTTCGACTGCTGTATGATCTCTCCCCGGAGAAGAGCTGCCCACATCTTATCCCAAGGTAGGAGAGTCCCTCTGCCCAGAATACTCTAGACAAACATTTCCCAATCTTCTGAGACAGCATTCAAGGCTGTCCTCACCATAAGCTCCTGATCCGGTGTTGCTCCTATAGTAGTTAGCTAATCTCGAATCTTATTCAGTTCCCGAGGAAGGTGTTAATTGATTAACCCTTCTTCATCTAATACGACCTCATCTAGTTCTCGAGCAACATTCTTCTCTACACAGAAGTATGCTGGTGCAGGTTCTTGAGAGCCTCCCACATCTCAACTGTTGTTTCCTATTCGTCTATATGTGGTACCACATGATCCTTGACCCCATCAAGGATAATGCACTTGGCCCTCGCCATTGCCTCTTTGTACATGTTGTCATCATTGGGGTCTACTGGGATAGCTAATACCTTTAAGGTGAAGTTCTTGACATGATTTCTATCAAGCACTGATAAGATTCTAGCCTTCCAGACTACGAATTTTGATGCTTTGTCCAGTCTGTCCCAGTCTCTTACCTCATGTAGTGCCATGATGCTCCTCTACTTCCCTCCTGGAAGTTCTCTGTTCAACTCCTCTGAGTCTCTACTTCCCATCTGAAAGTTTGCTTCTGGACTCCCTCTGAGTTCTGATTTCCCTCCTAGAAATCCTTCTGCCGCTTGTCAAGATGGCCCCTACTCTGATCATCTTGTGCAACTGCACTGCTGATTTGGGTTCCTCGACTAGAAACCCTCCGCAAAAAATCCTCTGGCCCTGCTCTTTCAAGTATTGTTTTGACTATAGTACCTCACCAACTCCACTTTGCAATATTCCTGCAGCCTTCTAGACCCCAACAACTGCCTCTTTGTGAACTGCATCAGCCCCTCTCTGCCTCAACCCAGATCTGTGTCACCCCTAATGGGTCTGTGTTAGCCCTAGGATACCTTGCATCGACCGTATGGCCCTCTGCGTCAAGAATGACGGCCTCTCTGAGGCTCTACACAGTTCTTGGCTTCTTCTGCATGGCTCTGTGTCACACTTCCTTAGCTTCTGTGTTGCCAGAAACAACTTCTATCACCTCAGGACAACTATTTTCTACTGTTATTGCTCCGCTCAGTTGATGTCTTTTAGTCCTCCTGTGATCTGCAACCTCCCTCTAACACCATGTTGAAGTTTCTAAGTTTACTTAGTTAGAAACCCTTCATGGACTTTTTCTGATTTATTCCTACCTACTTGTTATTTTTTCTTTAACAAGTTATTTACAAAGTAAATACTAAAAATAAACACTAGTGCATGCTCAACATATTATAGATCAGCAACTAAAAGAAAGAAAAATAAACACACCACATGACACCATTATTTTTAGACCAATGTCCTCGGAAAAACCCAATGCGGGAAAACTGATGCAGCTATCTGAGGTTTTTTTTATTAAGCAATATTGGAGTACAATCTGGGTGCTGAAACTGGCCTACCCAATAGAGAATTTCATTAGAAGCTATACCTCACAATTTGAGATGAATCTCCTAGCTGAAACCCCAGAAAATCCTTCCGGCAACTCTTCAACACAAAACTACTCTACAACCCCAGGGTCTGCCCAATCTGGACTGCGTCAGGCCCTCTCTATCTTACGATGGCCCTGCGTCAGCCTTTCTTGTCCTGTGTCAACTTTCTATGCATTTGCGTTAGATACGTTGGCCTCTCTGGTGCTTTGTGCAACACTTGGCTGCCTCTACGTGGCCCTCAGTGAGCCCTTGTTGGCTATACGTCACTCTCCTTAGTTGTTGTGCTACTCTCTCGGCACACTCTTTGCCTTCTCTATTTCTATGTACTCAATTCCCCTTAGTTGCTCTCCCAATCACTGATTTTATCTCTCTTATCTAACCCCACTCTAGAGAATAGAATGACTGATCACCCTGGTGTATTCTCCAAGTGACCCTCAAGCCTCCTCTTATACTTTTTCTATTGACATCTCAACGACCGAGATTAAGTCCCTAATCAATGACTAATATTAGATCTGGCATGATCCATGTCATTTGGACCACTTTAACACAAATTCATATTAATACACATTAATATTTTTTTTCCCTAAGTTTAGACTTAGGGGCTCCATTAAAAATATTAATTATTTTAATATCTCCTGATCTGTTTAGAATATGCCCAAACCCTTTCTGGGTATTAGAGATCTCATGTGCCCCAACCTCCCCACCAAATTTCGTGGCTAGATCACATCTAATGCTACCCAAAATAAACTCCTTCTTAGCGAGGACTATGCTCTAGCAATACTCCTCACTGAGTATTACTATGATCATCCGGCATCGGTATCTGTGCTGATGCTAGGCCTTCCTGCCCAACATCCTCTACACTTCTACCTCCTGTATTGTTGCCCATGGTTCTACCACTTCCACTGCTTCATCTGTATGACAGCTCCCTCTACATCCGTGTTGTTGCTAGTCCTTTCTCCCAGCAATGCATCCACACTACACCTCCTCTCATCATGTTGCATCGTGCTGCCCACTGCTACACTGCAACTCAATTACTGAGAAGTAAGTAACTAATCTCCTAGTTGACCTCCCTATTTGGCTAGAAACACCCATTGATGCTAAAGCTCCTTTTACCACTGACAAGTGCTTCCTCTCTTTGACCTCTGCGCTACTGCAACAACTCCCTACATCTCACGTCATTACACACCTCTTTGTGCCTTCCTACACTGGTGCAACACTCCTGTGCCTCTCGCACTATTGCATCCTACTAGCTCTGCATTGTCTTGGGACTCGTGCACTGTAACTTAGTCTGCTGCTCCATCCGCATCCGTATCTACCCACTTAGCTAGTCTTACTACTCCTCGTCGGGGCTCCTATAGCATGGTCTAATCCAAGAGGCTGAGTACCCAAGGATCCTGCCCCTCATCACCTATAGTCCATCTGACTACAGCTCGATGTCTCCCCACTTCCGCTCAAGTGGTGCATGTGCACTCATGACATAGTCATCATCTGTCAAGACTTCCTTCTCTACTCGTGTTGGTATTGCCTTAGTCTTGGAAGACTCTCCCTTATTCCTATTCCTTGGGCATTGGGTTGCATAATGATCCATCTCCCCATAGTGTAAGCACTTGATCTTGGAGAGATCTTTCTTCTTTTGCTTCTCCTGCTTTCCCTCATATGCTAGGGCCACATCCTCCTCCTCCTACTTGACCTTGATCCCTTTGCTGCTGCTACGTGTCTTTGACTGCCATCTAATCTCTTCCTGGTGAAGAGCTTCCCACATCTCATCCCAAGGTGGGAGAGTCCCTCTGCCAAAGATACTCTGAAAAAACACTTCCCAATCTTCTGAGACAACATTCAGGGTTGTCCTCACCATAAGCTCCTGATCCAGTGTCACTCCTATAGCAGTCAACTGGTCTCAGATCTCATTCAGTTCTCTAAGGAAGGTGTCAATCGATTGACCCTTCTTCATTTGATACGACCTCATCTGGTTCTCGAGCAACATTCTTCTCTGCACAAAAGGATGTCGGTATAGGTTCTTGAGAGCCTCCCACATCTCAACTGTCATTTCCTTCTCAGTTATATGTGGTACCACATGATCCTTGACCCCTTCAAGGAGAATGCTCTTGGCCCTCATCATCGCCTCTTCGTACGTGTCATTATCATTGGGGTTGACCGGGACAACTATTGCCTTTAAGGCGAAGTTCTTGACACGATTTCTGTCAAGCACTGATAAGATTCTGGCCTTCCAAACTATGAATTTTGATGCTCCATCTAGTCTACCCTAGTCTCTTACCCCGTTTAGTGCCATGATGCTCCTCTACTTCCCTCCTGGAAGTTCTCTGTTCGACTCCTCTAAGTCTCTACTTCCTATCTGGAAGTTCTCTTATGGACTCCCTCTGAGTCTTGATTTCCCTCTCGGAAATCCTTCTTCCGCTTGTCGAGATGCCCCCTTCTCTGATCATCTTGTGCAACTGCATTGTTGATCCGGGTTCCTCAGCTAGAAACCCTCAGCAACAACTCTTTTGGCCCTGCTCTGTCAGGTATTGTTCTAACTATAGTACCTCACTAGCTCCACTCTGCAATATTCATACAGCTTTCTGGACCCCAGCAACTGCCTCTCTATGAACTACGTCAACCCCTCTCTGCCTCACGCTGGCTCTGCGTCACCTTGGATGGGTATGCCTTAGCCCTAGGATCCCCTGTGTCAACCCTCTGGCCCTCTACATCAGCAGCACTGGCCTCTCTGAGGCTCTGCTCAGTTTTTGACTTCCTCTGTGTGGCTCTGGCTAGCTCTGCATCACACTTCCTCAGATTCTGCACTTCTAAAAACAACTTCTCCCACCTTGGTACAGTTGTTTTCTACTGCTATTGCTCCACTTGGCTGATGTCTTTTAGTCCTTCTGTGATTTGCAACCTCCCTCTGATACCATGTTGAAGTTTCTAAGTTTACTTAGTTAGAAACCCTTCATGCACTTTTTATGATTTATTCCTACCTACTTGTTATTTTTTCTTTAACAAGTTATTTACAAAGTAAATACTGAAAATAAACACCAGTGCATGCTCAAGATATTATAGATCAACGACTAAAATAAACAAGAACAAACACACCACATGACACCATTATTTTTGGACCAATGTCCCTGGAAAAACCAAATGCAGGAAAATTGTGCAGCTATTTGAGGATTTTCTTATTAAGAAATATCAAAGTACAATCTGGGTGCCGAAACTGGCCTACCCAACAGAGAATTTCCTTAGCAGCTATATCTCACAGTTTGAAAGAAATCTCCTCACTGAAACCCCGAAAAATCCTTCCAGCAGCTCTTTAGCACAAAACTGCTCTGCAACCCTAGCGTCTGCCCAATCTGGACTGCGTCAACCCATCTCTATCTCATGTTCACCCTGTGTCAGCCTTTCCTGGCCTGCATCATCCCCAAGAGGTCCTGCAATAGCTTTCTAGGACTCTGTGTCATATACGCTGGCCTCTCTGGTGCTCTGCGCAGCACTCGGCTGCCTCTGTGTGGCCCTGAGGGAGCCCTTGCTGGCTCTGCGTCACTCTCCTTTGTTTTTGTGTTGATCTCTCGACACACTCTCTGCCTTCTCTATTTCTTTGTACTCAATGCCCCTCGGCTACTCTCCCGATCATTGATTCTATCTCTCTTAGCAAACCCCATTCTAAAGAATAGAATGACTGATCACTCTAGTGTATTCTCCAAGTGACCTCAAGCCTGCTCTTATAATTTTCCTGTTGACATCTCAATGGCCGAGATTAATTCCCTAATAAATGGCTAAGATTAAATCTAGCTTGATCCATGTCTTTTGGACCACTCTAGCACAGATTCATATTAATACACATTAATATTTTATTTTCCCTAAGTTTAGACTTAGGGACTCCATTAAAAATATTAATTATTTTAATATCTCCTGATCTATTTAGAATCTTCCCAAAACCTTTCTAGGTATTGGAGATCGCATGTGCCCAAACCTCTCCACCAAATTTCGTGGCTAGAGCACATCCAGTGCTACACCAAATCAACAAAAGTGAGCAAGGCTCATCATACTCAATCTGATCTCAAAATGCTGATGTCAAACCACTAACAAATCATTGAAATTTAGCCTTCTCATCAGTAAGATATGGTATATGCCTCAATAACTCCAGAAAATTGGCCATGTACTCTTTATCTGTCATTGATCCCATATTTAGCTCATAGAATTCGTTAGCCTTACTATCGTAGTACCTTTATAACAAATACTTCTTCTTGAAAATCCTCTTGAACTCCCTCACACTCAAATCATTTGTCTTCATGTCTCTAACCTGTTTCACATCTTCCCACCAGATGTCTGCTTGACCTTTCAAGCTAAAGATAGCTACTGTGGCCTTGATGTTATATGTGTACTCATGCAACTCAAATAATTTGTTCATTCCCAGTATCCAAGCCTCTGCATATTCCGTCTTCTTCACATCTCCATCAAAAGTAGGTGGTTTTTCTTTATGGAATTCATCCAACAAGAATCCCCTATCATTCCTCCTATAAGGATGATGACGATGATGATCATGATGTCTATTAGAACTAGAACTAGAATAGTACCTGTAATCATCACCCCTCTTATCCAAAGTGTCCAAAAAATTGTCGTGTCTCACTATATCAGATCTATCTAACCTGTGTCCACTAGGGGACCTATTGCCATGTGGCCCATTAGTTCCATCCCCATGTACATGGATGATTTGAAGTGGCCCTTGTTGCTGCAAGTCTGACAATCTCTGAAGAAGTATAGCATTAACCTCTGCTTGCTTCTCTTGTGCCTATATGATCCAATCATTATCTGCCTTACAACTCCTTATCTCTTCCTTCAAACTTCTCAATGTAACTGCCAAAGTAGAAGAGTTACCAACACCATGCTTCTCTTCTGATTCATAGAGAGAGTCTTTGTAGTCGACCATCTTTCTAGCCATTTGATTTTTCTTCCTGCAATGCATAATATGTTAGATAAATCAAATTACATCATTCTAGCTACAGTTCAGTCATCAATACAAGGCCATATCAACAATGCATGCTATGCCCTCATGCATGAGAACAACCATTACTCCATTGTCCACGTTGCCACATGCATGAGAAATTCCTAATCAACTACACATATGCATAAACACATGTACTCGAACATAAGCAATCAATTCTTATAATCAACCTACAAGACTGATACATGTAATCAGCATATTCAATAATGTAACCTAACATACAAGGATGTAAGTAGGTGACATAAAATCAACATGTAAATGGCATATAATCCATATGCAACCAGCCACAAACTCTTGAAAAATACATTTCACGAAATCAATATCAAATTATCCATAGAAACATTACTACAACCATAATCAATCATCAAGCAAATGCAACAAGCACATGGAATGAAAGTGTAAGAGACACACTTGCAACTGACATGCATGCATGACCCACACACATCGCCCATCAGTCTGAGAGTTGAACCATTCTATGATACCACTCTGTAACACCCTCCCCCAACATCCACCCAAGTAACCATGCCAACTGGGGTAAAAATGAGACAAGAGGCTACTATGATCAGATTCAACCTCTTAAGTGACCTTAAGGAAGTGGAATCGATAGAACATCACACATAATCATCCAACGTCATCAACATAACCATCAGGAGACAAGTCAGCTACTTAAATAGCATGTCCCTTGGTCCCACTGTTGTTCTAGATCTCTTAGGCCATTGTCACTCTCATGCTATGTGCAAGGGAGCGACTAGCAACCTAGAGTCGCTCTCACAGGTTTTTCTGCCAGCGACCAAAGACCAAAATTTCTAGTTCTATGCCAACGACCCTAGGGTTTAAGCCACTTTTTTAGGCCCAAATCCCAGGCCCTTGCCCAGAATGGAATGGTAGCTTGAAATTAGTAAAAGTACAAGGAAATAATGATGCAAAAGAAATAAACTAAACAAGTCCATAACCAGACCCCTACTAGCCATGCCAAGCATTTCATAAAACATATCATCAACATGTAACCTATAGGTATAAGCAACATAATTAGGTGTAGGGATCTCATACTTATCTGAGAAACGCTATGAACCATTTTTCCCTCATGTCATTCGCTACATTATCATCTATTAGGTCATAGACACATTATCCATTCATATACAAGTAAAAACATGATGAGATCCATACAGAACTACTGTCATAAAATATACATATAACCAACATAATAGGAACATAAATATTATAAACATATTGGCCATCAAAATCCACATACATTAATATATTTACACATGAAAATCAAGGGAATGAATTTCTCATTAATGAATGTAATAAACCATCCAGAGATGGGACTACCACGTTCCACCCAACCATAGAATGGCTAAGCCAAATCTCTCTTCAGCCATTCACCCCCATGCTATATTCCAAGCATGAATGTGGGACTCAAACCAAAAGAACCAAACAAGGTATACTGAGGCTAAACCACCTCACCCTCATCAATAGAAACCCTGGCTTTACCACAATCCATCTTTGATCACTACGCCAACACTATGAACACTTCATAATAGGCTTTACCATGACCTCCACCCGATCACTAGGCTAAACAAGCATGGATGCCACCAGATTTTTCCACCTACACTGTGAGGAATTTTCCTATCTCCTAGTCTCTTGGGCTTTACTACAATCCAAACTTGGATCACTAGGTCCTAAACCGAGTCCCACTCTCCAAGCTTTACCGCATATCCCAAAGCTAGGATTACTAGGACCAATAGGGAGAAAACCACCTTTAGGCTTTATTGTATATCATGCCATTGACTAGAAAGGATTCCTAGGCCATCTTAGGTAGCACAATCCTGGATTTACCGAAACCCACAGTCTGGCTCAGGGGTCACTAGGCCAATGGCTTTACCGTGATCCATAGTCCAACTCAGGGACCACTAGGCCATATGATTTTTATTCATAGATCCACCCCACTCAACTTTGAATCCATCTGGCAATCCACCTCAACCAAAACATGAGAACCCCATCACACCATGGCTATTCAGAAATGACAAGGCTAGGCTGAAAACAATGTTACACCTAGAAAATCCCATGCCACAACAGCGAAAGAACCACATGCAATACCATGTAGGCAAAATCTAGCAAGTAAAATACACATGAAAATCGATACATATAATCAATCTTGATGTAGCTAATTGATCCTGCCTTTCCCTGCTTGCTATTTTCTTCCTCTTTCCTTCTTTTCCTTTCTTGCTCCAATACCAAAATTCTCCAAGAAAACTCTAAGTGTCGAAGAGTATGAGAGAGAGAGACATAATAATGAGAGAGCTCGAAAACTCAACTGACAAAAGGTTACCAATTGATCCTCAAAAGCCTTTTTGTGAATGAGGCCTCTATTTTCTTCATTTTCCATTATTTTCCTTTATTTTTCTCCTCACATGCAACCTGTGACCTTTCACCTCCTTTTTCTCCTAATTTCCATTATTTTCATAAATAATTGTGCCAAAAATTCCATTTTGCCTTTCCAAAGCCTTAGTCATTGCCTTTTCCAATTTCCTTAGCCATAAACAACCAAATGAACACCCCCTAAGATGTCTTGCCCAACATTCAGCTTGGAATAAGTGTCCCATCAACCATGGATATTGTTTTTAACTTATATTACATGGAATTTTCACTAGGGTTGTTACACACACACACACACATATCCGCTCTTAGCTACTTTTCTCATCTATGCAACAAAAAGAACTTGACTAGAATGGAACTCCTTTTCCTCCTAGTGGTCCAGTTATAATATTGGATGAAAACCTATTAATGGTTAAATTTGACCCATTCAACTCTTAATATGAGTCCCAACTCAAACCTTCTAGAGTCTTCTTCGTAATGCCCCTTTTCCATGAGTAATGGACGATGATGTGGCATCCTCTCAAATTATGGTTTTCAACTTCAATATGTCAACTTCTAGGAGGCATATCTTTCTCATACAAGCTCTTATTGAGTTGATTCTTATGCCCTTGGAAAGTATCGATGTGTATATTATGGAATATAGGTGCTTAGTTAGAATTAGACAACAAAATGTGGTCATTTAAGGCCTAAAAATGGCTCCTAAAGATTCCAAATCAATATCATTGGTAAAAATGACCTTGCAAGTTGACTCCTCCAAGTTTTCCACTCTCAAAATCACCTAGATTAATGAAAAATAATATATTGATCATATCGAGATCACATACATTATGTCTACTTATTAAAATCTACACTCTTACATTCTAAACTTGAATGGAGAGGCTTGTCTCAAGGAGAGAGAGGCTTTTGAAAATAGCAGACTTAAATTGTTGAAACAAGTGGAAAATATCACCTTTATTATGTGACATTGAGACCCCCTTATTCTATGAGGCCACTTTATCAGCAATTTAAACTTTTGGACGCTCTTCTACTTATACAACTTCATTGATAACAACATTAGGTTTTTCCATGCTAATTGTGTCAATCTCAATACTTATATCCTTTTGTTGGGATTTTTGTTCTTCCTTCTTCTCTTTCTTTAACTTCTTCTGATAAATTTCATCATTTTTTGTTGATATATTTTTATTGATACTTTCAATCTCTCTTTTGAGAGCATTTTTTATGTTGTTAATTTGTTGTAACCAAATTATTTGTTGTTGAAACTTGTGAAATTTTCATTCTTCTCCAATTCCCTTCAAGTATGCACAAATTTTCCGTCTTTGTTGAAGAGGGTTTTATTCAAATCTTTAATTTTCCTTTCTAAGTCATCATAACTCTCTTGTTGTGATTGCTTGTCATATTGGATTCTCACAATTTGTATAGGTATATATATTCTAACAATGGAATTTTTGTGCATGACTTCACTCTAGAATCATGTAAAGTGATCATTGTTTCCCTCTTAGGACATTGTCAATAATATAATATATATATATATATAATATATATATATATATATATATATATATATAGATATATTTAGAAAGAATGTTCTTAATGTTTCTATCCAATTAGAACCTAGAACAATGTGAGCAATATTAAAACTATTAAAATTTGCAACGTTAAATTGAGATGTGATTATATAATCATTAATTGATGGTAGTAATTCATTAATTTCAAATTGTTTGTAACCATATATGTATTTTTTTACAAATATACTTGATTATGGAAATAACAATCAATTTGTCAAGTTGACATCAATATATTTTCCTTCATTTTCTAAACAAATATCAATGATTAGCCTTCCTTTTGAATAGTCTATTTGAGTTTTAAGAATCCAAAGTTCTATATTTTACTACTCATATTAGAGAACCTTCCTTCCTTCTCTTTATTAAAATCCATTTTTCCAAAATATTCCACATAACATCAAATTGATACCACCGTATAGGACTTAAATAATTCCTTCACGCTAGGTTTCTTTCTTCGCTTAGAAGCACTTGGAACCACCCTTTTTCCAATCACTCTTTTTTGTAACCATCTACAAGGGAAGTTAATTTACTTATGCTAATAATAAAGTATTTATTTGAGTTTTTTATGTGTACCATTAAGGATAATTGCAAAATTCCTAGTTTATTTTCAAGTGCACACACACACACACACATATATGGTTTTGACCATAAACCTCGAAATTATTTGAATAACTTTTTTTCGTTCTTATTCTCCTCTTTTTTTCTTTTTTAAAAAGGGTTGTGTCTAGAGGAGCATGTGTTGCAAAGGACTAGATCTTGATGAAGACTTAACTTTGTAAAAATTGAAATAGGTACCTATTAAGGGCAAGTGTTAGATTTATTAAGTTTTGTTTGTCTTATAATTTAATGTGTCATATTTAAACATACAAGAAGATTTTGATTTGTTATTGTATTGGTTATTGCAATGTAGAGCTTGTTTATATTTGAGCACTTTGATTCCAAAAATTTATTAAATTCAATTGGATATAGTAGACTCTTTTGAAGTAATTAGCTTCTAATTTGATGTGTAATTGAGATATTCTTTTAACATATTATTAATGTAATAAAATAATATATCTATTTTAAATAAAAATTGGTATATTTATACAGGTAACATTTTTACTCAATGGGCGTACTAGTTGGATGTAGAATTTAATTCCTCATATAAAAAGTATCTAAGTTGCATACTTTCAATGAACCTTGCCATAAAAAAAATGAGAAACACCTGAAAAAACATAATTGTACCATCTTATCATATCATATTAATTAAATAAACAAACATATTCATAATTAAATACATCACCCAATATAATATTTTAATCATTAAACAAACAATGTACACTCTCCCACTCTTTTATATTTTTTTATTAAAATATTTATTATCTAATGACACAATATCTCCACAATACATTACCATAGATAATATTAAACTCACCTAAGATAATTCATTTTCATAAAACAATGTACTTGTGTAATAAAGTCAACTACTTGTTGAAATTAATGGACAATATGTATTATTGGAGAGAGTTTGTTCATTACTTGTGTGTGTCCTAGTTTATGGATTTCTGCTACATTGCCTTTTGGTCCCTCTAAAATATATTCCACGCGAGATCCTTCCTTTTGGGAAAACCTGGCTATGGTATAATAGCCGTAAGAGATAATATTAAACTCACGTAAGATCATTCATTTTCATAAAACAATGTACTTGTGTAATAAACTCAACTACTTGTTGAAATTAATGGACAATATGTATTATTGGAGAGAGTTTGTTCATTACTTTTGTGTGTGTCCTAGTTTAAGATTAGTTCCTACTTTCTAGGAGTTAGTTCTAACTCTCATATTCTTAAACTTATATATTCTCGATGTTAATGATTAAAGAGTACAACATTCTCATTGAGGCAGACCAGTCTCAAGACGCAACTCGTTCACCTATGAGGTGCTAAATTTCAAAATATATTTGATTTCTTTCATTTTTTAACATGGTATCAGAACACAAATTGTGGCCAAATAATTGAGTGCCCTTGGTGGTGAAGAAAAGCTCAAGTGTGGAATTGTGGTAGCTAGCCAGAGATAAAAAAAACATTCCTCTCATACAGATGAGCATCAGTGCATATATCACTTCAAATCCCGCGTTTGTCAAATGAAATGAAATGATATCTTAAGGTCCACAAGACTAAAAATAGTCTATGAGACCATTAGTTCCCTATTTTTGGCTCTTTGCAATTCAGTCCTTTTCCGATTCAAATTGATGATGAGCTTACCCAACCTTCCAACAATTTCCTAACTAAAAAGACAATCCCAAGAAATTGATGCTAACATGTTCTCATAACTTTCTCTAATGTCTTTGAATGCATCACATTCCAAAATGAAATGTTTTTCCGATTCCACAACCCTCACGTGCAAAATGTACACACCCTTTCTTCCCAAACTTCTTTAGGCCTTTTCCACTGTCCTGTTTCACACCGAAGTTGATGTGAATTGGTCCTTAATTTAGCAATAAGAAACTTTGCCCTTTACGAAATGCTAGCTCTAATGAACTCTTTTTATTGTAAATCACACTTAGGGTTGAATTCTTCAATACAATATTTCTTTTTTCTACCTAACTTTTTCCCCATAACTTTTTACGAAATGTAGTTAAAGTAGGAAGTAACGCGGCAGTTACCCCTGAATATGCGTTAATCCTCCCTTAGACGAATCCTCGTCAGCAAGGGTTCCCATCCCGAAATTCACGCTGGTTGACTTTTTCAAATGTCGTGTATTTCTCGTGGGTCGCCAGGCAGGTTGCTAAGTAGATTGAGTGGAACAAAGTGGCAGATGGTTGAGTGAATAGAGAGGTAGATAGTGGAAGGTCGTGTGGACTGTTCCGGAGGAGCCGAAGGTCGATATAGATCCGTGATTGCAGTGGTAATGTTGATTGGAGGAGGCACGGTATTGATCTCAGGAGGAACAATGTTCACGCGGGAGGCAGAGTAGGCGTTGCTGCAGAGGCAGTGTTCGACCTGTGGTGGATCACCGGAGTGTGAGCATCACTGGATCGTGGTCGAACTGCTGTGGAGTCGCTGCATGCATCCCGATCCTTGTTTGAGTGTTGTGAGCGTGGAGAATTCAACATCGACTGCTGACCGTGGGACTCTGCCTGGCCTATGGTTCCTCTGATGGCTCCATAACTATCTTCACAGGCTGCGAGGATCACTGGGATCGCTGGTGAAGCTTGGCTCAGATCGATACCACAACTTGAGCGGATTGGTTCGGATGTAGAGACTAGAACGTGCAGCTTGAGCGGATTGGTTCGGTTGTAGAGACTAGAACGTGCAGCTTGAGCGGATTGGTTCAGTGGCGAGCTTCAAATCCAGTAGTGCAGCGCCAGGTTCAGGAGCACGGGAGGCTGAGCAGGTGTGGTGGAAGCGTTTCGTGGCTGCAGTGTAGCTGTCGAGCGTGGAGAAGTTTGCTCCAGCGAGAATCGTTTTTTTTTTCTTTCTCTCGGCACCAGTTGTCTTGCTGGTTGGTCGAATTCCACAGATCGCCAAAGTTTGGTGGATTCATCTGAGAACTATAATGTGGCCGAGCAGATTAGCACTACTATGTACCTTTTAGATCAGTGGTAAAACCCTGTTCGAAGACATGGTGCTGTATTTTTTTTCTTCGTGGGTGTAGATGTGATTCTGTGTGTTTTTTTTCTTTCAAGATCGGTGGATTGGTGGATCTATCTAGCTCGGTGCGGATCTTGTGCCTTGAGGCTAGAGGAAAAATAGTATATAAAATAATTGTTAAAATGCCTTTTCCCTAGAACTATATATATATATATATATATTTCTTTGTTTTTATAAATAAGTTTCCAAATTTCTTATCCTCTATTCTTAATCATATAAACCTCATCTTATCTAAATTAATATTAATAATTTTTATATTCATATAAAATTACTAGTATCATGAAGTTCTATAATTTCATAATTTCATAACTGCAATTTTTGGAAAAATACTCTCATGTATTGGTAATTCTCCAGTTTTAAAAAACTGTTAAAATCATTACACTAAATTATATCTTAACAAATATTATATAAAGACATTATTAATTAATCAAATCTCTTACTGTACACAAAAACATTATCAATTATACCTTAGCAAATGTCTCATAAAAACATATAAATCTTACTCTTGAAAATGTAAAAAAAAATTACCAAGTAAAAGTATAGTACAAGAGATGAATAGGAATGTCTTGATTCATCTTATAAGTAAATTATTTTTTTCCCTTTAGATTTATTTCATATTTTACTTAGTCCATACATCTTATATATATATATTATATAATATAATGGTTAAGAGCATGTGTTTCCTTCTAAGATGTCATAGGTTCAAAACTACAAAGGGGTAGAGTATATATGTCTTCATAAACCTTAATTGTCAAAATAAAATAATAATAATAATAATAATAATATATATAAATAAAACCAAAAACAAATAATAATTTGAGTAGAGTATGTATGTCAAAATAAAATAATAATAATAACAATCTATATAAAACCAAAACCAAATAATTGCTTGTTCATGACAATACTTTTTGTAACGTTGATTCTACTTGAGTTTCCGTTATACTATAAATTGGAATCTAAAGGTTGAGTAGCAGCATAAGTATTCTGAATCATGGTTAAGGTAGCACAAGTATTCTGAGTCACCGTCCATACTCTAAGTTGGATCCTAAATGTTCAAAGTGTTATTTTCAGGAAAATATTACTAGGGTGGAACCCTCGTCTTCAATGTACAACACACACATGGTAAACCCCGTAACCTGAGTAAAGTTTACTTTGTGACCCAAGGTTGAGCTGGAAAGAAAGTATTATTCGTGTAAAGTTTGGCAGTCGACTCTAAAGGTTGAGCCAGAATGAAAGTATTATTCGTGTGAACAGTTCTGTCGACAATGTTGACTCCCCATTAATAGTAGTGTAGAAGGTCAACACTCCCTGTGTGTTTCATGGCATGTGCTTAAATATAGTTATATCTCTATTTACTAACACCTGCAGGTTTAGGTGTAACGACAATTGTAATGGCAATTGTGACTCCAACAAGTGGTATCAGAGCCAGAGGTCTGGAGTTCAAAACACATTGGGCTCACGTTGGCGGGGGGAGATTGTTGGCTCCTCATTAATGGTGGTGTAGAAGATCAAGGCTCCCCATGTGTTTTTTTGCATGTGCTTAAATCTAGCGATATATCTATTTACTAACACCTGTGGGTTTTTGTGTCACGGCAATCATGACTCCAAAAAACATCATCAATATACAACTCATACACATGGTTAAAACCTTAATCTGAATAGAGTTTTAGTCACCATCCATACTCTACCTTTGACCCTAAAAGTTGAGCCCGAACTAGTATTACTGTCATAAACATTTCACTTTAGTTCAATCCTCATCATCAATGTACAACACACATGGTTAAGGCCTCAACCTGAGTAGAGTTGAATAGTCGTCAAGGATATAAGGTTGAGCCCACACAAGTGAAATTAATCTGAAAACTCTACTCTGGTTGAATGATGGTCACGGCCTCATTCTGAGTAAAATTGAATCTCGCGTCTATGATCTACATCAGATTTGAAAGGGGTTGAGCCCGTAAAAATGTTATTTTAATCAAAACTTTACTCCAATTATTATTATTATTATGGGTGTCGTAATTCATAATTGCTTTTATTGGGATGGATTTAGATTGATTTGGAAGAATTATTATTATTATTATGGATGCCGTAATTCATAATTGCCTTTATTTGGATGGATTTAGATTAATTTGGAATTAGTTGTTTTTGGATGGTTAGTATATATATCGTAATATATAATTGGATTGATTTGGAATTAATGGTAGGTTGATTAAAAATTAAAGTATTACTTTGAAAATAAATTTTGGGAAAATAATATAATTATTGTTATATTTTAGATTTTTGTGATTTATATTGATAGTAGTATTGTTTTTATGATTAATCATATTTTTAAGATTTGGTCAACATGTTGAATCAACTCATGTGGTTCATTCTCCGGATATAAGTGAAAAAAATAATCTTCCAAAATACTTACATAGCAAAGAAGCATCCATACCCAAAATTAACCATTAAGAAATAGCAATTATAAACTAGCCATTAGGAAGGTTGTTAAAAAATCAATTATATTGTTAAATCTATTTACTTATTTATTTATTTTTTATTTTTTTAAATTAAAGATGAGAAAAGAAATAATATATATAATAATAATATAAAAGTATGATAACTATAATAATAAATAATGTATGATAATTATTTATTGAATATTTTTTATTAGATCAATGTTATAAACTAACTAATTTAATTAATTAAATTATATTACCAAGAGAAAATGTAAAATAATTAATTATTTATACAATACAAATGAAATAATAATAATAATAATAATTTAATATTAAGTCTTTTCTTCAAGAGATGAAGAATAAAAAGATCTTGTTCGCTCTGTTATACAACGATGATTTTCTAAGGTCAGAGACAAGCTTGGTCTGCTTGGTTGTCTTCAAAGGAAAGCTCGCATTTGGTCATTTTCTCCTTTTTTCCTCTTCACGTTCACCCCTAAAACCTCTCCATTCCCCAAATAAATCCTCTGAAATCCGACAAAGCCCCTTTTTAGCCCCAGCCCTAAGTGCGAAGCTCAAACCTACCATAAGACCTGACCATATAACTTGGCGCTTTCATAACTCATCACATTTAATTGCAGTCGTTGATTGCCACGCCTTGATCTAATGGTCCCCGCTGCATTCAATGAACAATTCAGCCATTTATTTCCTCCACCGTCTGATCATCTACCATGCAATCTGACAGCATCCGCTTCCCCCGCTGCCATAACTTAACCGCGCATTAACTCGCGATAAAGTGGTTTTCGTTACGTCCCGTCCACCATGCATCACGCGATAAGTGGAATTGCGCACCTTTGTATGATTACCGCCGTAGGTCCTAAAGCAGTGTGATCAATACCGCCCCGCCGTTCAAACCATTTTCCTCGGTCGTTATTCCCCGCACATATCCTCTGCCCGATGACCGTTGGATCTATTCACTTGAGATCCAACGGCTCACAATCGTCTTCCACCTCGCCTCCCTGTACTCCTTGCCAAGCATTATCTGTCGTCCGTCTATGCGATCCGACGGTCGATCTTCCTTCTTCATTCACCCATACTGTCCATGACCATAGCCATTTCATACTCCCAAAAGGACGAAGGTGGCCAGTGTTCAGTACTCTACGTAGTTACTCTTCAACCAACACATTCAACAAGCAGGATGGCTGAGAAGGAAAAGGACAAGCCTCGAGTAGTTAAATGAATTTTTGAGTTATGGAACTTCTTCCATACAACACTCCACCTGCTCAAGAAGGACAATAGAGCATCCAAGAAGGTCAATTTTTCTCACTGAAGTAGGCAAATTGCACTAGAGACTCCATCAGAGAGTTAAAGTAGTTGGTGGTCAATTATGATCTCTCCATGCCTAGTAGGAGAACATTTTTGTAATGAAACTCTATATATTTCCAAAAAATAGATGTAATCAGGGTTGATGGTTGTTGTTTTGATGTAAGGTTCAACTTCTGGAGACTGTAACTACTTTGATACTTGCAGCATCTTGTCTTCATTTTTAGCTAATACAAGCTTCTTTTGGTGTTAATTGTTCACTGTCCACTTCTATTCTATTTTAGGTTGTGCCTGTTATGCAGTTTTCATGTACTCTTGATATTTAGCATTAGAGGAGCTGTCATCCTACCTCTGTGTTGAAGTCTAGTATGTATCATTGAATTGTGTTATGCAGGTTTCTGTTAACTTAGTGCCAGAGAGCTGTCATCCTATCTGTGCATTAGGAAATAGATATGCAGACCTTTTTACTGGTTGCAGCCAGCCATCACATGGTCTTGTGCATCTGCTGGTGTGGTCAGTGTTCTCCATGTTCACCTAATTCCTTAAACTGTGAGTAATTGGTGGTCTAAAGCCTTGTATCGTGAGGGTGTTCACGCATGTCTGGAGTTAAGCATAGTAGAAGTGGTTATCTGGCTTGAACAAGCATCATTCCTTCCATTCATCCATTTCCAACATTAAGTTGAGTTTTGTAATGTTCCCGAGCATCCCCAAGATACAACCTAGGAGAGTTTCTTGGGGTGATAACATTAAATGGCGTCGTTGCCGGGGAGAGGAGGTTGAAGCTCAGCTTCCCTGGGAAACAACACAGTTCTAGCTTTGATGATAAACAAAGTTTGGACATAGTTTTGTTTGTAATCATCTATCTGGCGACTCCATTGGAGGAAGACCAACCTTTGGCGACTCCACATTATAGTCCTGGCTCAGTTTGTGAGACATACTCGAAGAAATCCTCAGAAATCACCAGCTGTCCCAGTGCCTGACCTTGAGAAGATCGTTAAGCAGAAGAAAACTTCACAGAAAGGAGCATCAGGATCAAGTAAGCCCAAGAAATCTTATGTATCTCTACAAGAGAAAGTTTTAGTTGAGAAAACATAGTTTGAGGATCTAGAACCTAGTATTTCCAGTGAAGAATCAGCTTCAAAGATTCATAAAGCTCCTTGTCGATTTAGTTCCCCTTTGTATCTTAGTCCAAAGATTGCATCCCATACAGTCCATCACATTCCTTTGTCTCTGTCATCCATTGCATTGCTTCATACTACTCAATCTACCAGTATCATTCGACATACCTTAGTGATGGTAGGCCAGCAAGCTCCTACAAAGATGGAAAGAATTTTAGCTACTAGGTATGGACCCTTGGTCTTGCTTGTACCTTTGAATGCCATGCCTGTAGAAGAATATCAGAAATATATGCCTAATTTTACTGGTACAGAAGGAGTAACATCTAAAGAGTGCCTTGAGTTTTTTTATAGCTATGCTGATAACCTAGATATCAATGAAGATGATGTGTGGATGAGGGTTTTTTTCCAAATCCTAGATGGACAAGCTAGAAAATGGTTAAGAGGATTAGCCCCTAGGTCTATAGCAGACATTGAGGCCTTAGATGATATGTTCCTGAAGCATTGGGGGGATAAGAAAGATCTGCTCTACTATCATACTGAATTTGGAAACTTGCAGAGGAAAAATGGTGAACTGTTGTTTGATTTCAACAAGAGATTCAACCATATGTACAACAAAATACCATATTGTTAGGACTATGGACACCACATATCTCCACAATGGTATGATATTGTCCACTTTGGGCCTAAGCCCTCATGGATTTGCTTTTGGACTTACCCCAAAAGGCCTCATACCAATGGAGATATTTGTCCATCCTTATATACCCATGATCCTCCCCACTTCAAGTCAATGTGGGACTTTGGTCGTATACCCAACAATCCTCCCCTCGAACAAAGGACCATCGAGCCTCCCCTATCCATCCGTCCACTCTCTACCAACTAGGATTCTCCGCTCCAATGCATTGGAAGCACACACCTTACATGGAACACCACCTGCCTCGAGAGCTTGCTCTATCCCAGGTCAACTCCTCTTCACCGTGTTGGGACCAGGACACGTCCATGAAGAATCCAAAGCACATCGGTTGTCTAACCGAGCTCATCCACAGATCCCATCGTGATATTACCGGGGCCCACCACCTTCGTTCGGCATTCCGAGGATTCATCCACTTGGCTAACTTTGGGGCATGGCTCTGATACCACTTGTAAAGAATTTACTGCACAACATAAATAATTACTCAGAGGAATAAATATAAAAATTAACCAGCAATAACCATAAACACATAAATACACATGTTTGTCTGGGAAAACCCCAAATCCGGGGAAAAACCCAATCATAATGAAATTTTGTTATCCTTGGCCAAAACCCTGGCCAATCCGGCCAAATGAGCCTTCACCGCTCACCTCCAGGCCATGCATTACAATGAAGTCCTTCCAGCCTTTTATAGGCTCCATTACATATAATACCACGGGCAGAATACCATGGGTGCACAATACCATGTGCCCCAAAACCATCACTATTTAACCTCATCAACTTTTGACTCTATCCTGAGTCAAGTTTACCTAACAATTTCCCCCCTTAAACTTGACTTGGGGTTCCTTGACTAACCCCAGCCAAACCTGCTAAGTGAGACAATCCCGCGCACTCTAGCTCTTACCCCCCTCAAAGTTTTTACTCGGGGTATTGTTAACTTGACATGCCCCCTATCACCTAGGTCTAACCTAGACTTTACCGGTGATCACCGAGGGGTACACATGCCTTACCAGGTCTTACAGTAATATGCCCATTTACATGCAATAATTTTGACTTCATTAATTTAATTTTATTTTTATTGTTGCTGCTATTCTGACCCATCTTCTCTCAATTGTGGGCATCCTTGTTTTGTTTCTTTGCTACCTCCTTGCCATATTTAACTACCTTTAAATTCTGAGATGAATCCCTGAAACCCTCGCCTAGGGTGACTCCAATAGGAGGTCTTGATCTAGATCTGGAGCGTGATAACATGCGATCCTTCTTGTTTGGTTTATCTATATCCATGGCATCAACATTCTATTCCATGCCACTTGACCTTTCTCGCTTACAACCTCACCGAGACACATATGTGCTCTGATCTCTCTCTATTGTTGCCGAAGGATCCCAAAACAACAACTGCTCCTCCTCTTGCTGATCCTCTACCTCCATTCTCTTCACTCGCAACAACCCTTTCATGGCTGCTACAGATTGCAACTTACTCGCCTTCATCTATCTGCCTTTGTAGAACCTTGTTTTGGCTGCATTTAGATTAGATTTGTGAACAAACTATGCATCAATCCTTTCTATGTCTGAGGCTAAATAACCCTTGCCAACAAAAGCATTTTTCTGAAGCCAATACACAAATATCTCCATTGGTATGAGGCCTTTTGGGGTAAGTCCAAAAGCAAATCCATGAGGGCTTAGGCCCAAAGTGGACAATATCATACCATTGTGGAGATATGTGGTGTCCAGAATCCTAACAATTGGTATCAGAGCCGAAGGTCTATTTGGTTGATAAACTCGCAGGAAAGAAGGGTTCCTAGTTCGAGTGGGAGCAATGACGATGAAGATGAGGAACAACCAGGTCCAAGGGAGGAGTCATTGTCCAGCAAATGAAGCAGCGATGGAGTTGCTACAATCATTCTCCAAGTGGGAGATTGTTGTGTGTGGAGCATGATTGTTTAGAGGTCT
>APFE030015522.1:0-19373 GCA_000404065.3 Pinus taeda | reverse complement strand
AAAAACAAATAATAATTTGAGTAGAGTATGTATGTCAAAATAAAATAATAATAATAACAATCTATATAAAACCAAAACCAAATAATTGCTTGTTCATGACAATACTTTTTGTAACGTTGATTCTACTTGAGTTTCCGTTATACTATAAATTGGAATCTAAAGGTTGAGTAGCAGCATAAGTATTCTGAATCATGGTTAAGGTAGCACAAGTATTCTGAGTCACCGTCCATACTCTAAGTTGGATCCTAAATGTTCAAAGTGTTATTTTCAGGAAAATATTACTAGGGTGGAACCCTCGTCTTCAATGTACAACACACACATGGTAAACCCCGTAACCTGAGTAAAGTTTACTTTGTGACCCAAGGTTGAGCTGGAAAGAAAGTATTATTCGTGTAAAGTTTGGCAGTCGACTCTAAAGGTTGAGCCAGAATGAAAGTATTATTCGTGTGAACAGTTCTGTCGACAATGTTGACTCCCCATTAATAGTAGTGTAGAAGGTCAACACTCCCTGTGTGTTTCATGGCATGTGCTTAAATATAGTTATATCTCTATTTACTAACACCTGCAGGTTTAGGTGTAACGACAATTGTAATGGCAATTGTGACTCCAACAAGTGGTATCAGAGCCAGAGGTCTGGAGTTCAAAACACATTGGGCTCACGTTGGCGGGGGGAGATTGTTGGCTCCTCATTAATGGTGGTGTAGAAGATCAAGGCTCCCCATGTGTTTTTTTGCATGTGCTTAAATCTAGCGATATATCTATTTACTAACACCTGTGGGTTTTTGTGTCACGGCAATCATGACTCCAAAAAACATCATCAATATACAACTCATACACATGGTTAAAACCTTAATCTGAATAGAGTTTTAGTCACCATCCATACTCTACCTTTGACCCTAAAAGTTGAGCCCGAACTAGTATTACTGTCATAAACATTTCACTTTAGTTCAATCCTCATCATCAATGTACAACACACATGGTTAAGGCCTCAACCTGAGTAGAGTTGAATAGTCGTCAAGGATATAAGGTTGAGCCCACACAAGTGAAATTAATCTGAAAACTCTACTCTGGTTGAATGATGGTCACGGCCTCATTCTGAGTAAAATTGAATCTCGCGTCTATGATCTACATCAGATTTGAAAGGGGTTGAGCCCGTAAAAATGTTATTTTAATCAAAACTTTACTCCAATTATTATTATTATTATGGGTGTCGTAATTCATAATTGCTTTTATTGGGATGGATTTAGATTGATTTGGAAATTAGTTGTTTTTGGATGGTTAGTATATATATCGTAATATATAATTGGATTGATTTGGAATTAATGGTAGGTTGATTAAAAATTAAAGTATTACTTTGAAAATAAATTTTGGGAAAATAATATAATTATTGTTATATTTTAGATTTTTGTGATTTATATTGATAGTAGTATTGTTTTTATGATTAATCATATTTTTAAGATTTGGTCAACATGTTGAATCAACTCATGTGGTTCATTCTCCGGATATAAGTGAAAAAAATAATCTTCCAAAATACTTACATAGCAAAGAACATCCATACCCAAAATTAACCATTAAGAAATAGCAATTACAAATAAGCCTTTGGAGGTTGTTAAAAAATCAATTGTTAAATTTATTTATTTATTTATTATTTTTTTTTTTTAATTAAAGATGAGAAATAAATAATATAATTTATAATTAAAATAAAAGTATGATAACTTATAATAATGTATGATAATTATTATTGATATTTTTTTATTTAGATCAAGGTTATAACTAACTAGATTTATTAATTAAATTATATTTAACCAGGAAATGTAAAATATTTATTATTTATACAATACAATGATAATAATAATAATAATATTAATATTAAGTCTTTTCTTCAAGAGATGAAGAATAAAAAGATCTTGTTCGCTCTGTTATACAACGATGATTTTCTAAGGTCAGAGACAAGCTTGGTCTGCTTGGTTGTCTTCAAAGGAAAGCTCGCATTTGGTCATTTTCTCCTTTTTTCCTCTTCACGTTCACCCCTAAAACCTCTCCATTCCCCAAATAAATCCTCTGAAATCCGACAAAGCCCCTTTTTAGCCCCAGCCCTAAGTGCGAAGCTCAAACCTACCATAAGACCTGACCATATAACTTGGCGCTTTCATAACTCATCACATTTAATTGCAGTCGTTGATTGCCACGCCTTGATCTAATGGTCCCCGCTGCATTCAATGAACAATTCAGCCATTTATTTCCTCCACCGTCTGATCATCTACCATGCAATCTGACAGCATCCGCTTCCCCCGCTGCCATAACTTAACCGCGCATTAACTCGCGATAAAGTGGTTTTCGTTACGTCCCGTCCACCATGCATCACGCGATAAGTGGAATTGCGCACCTTTGTATGATTACCGCCGTAGGTCCTAAAGCAGTGTGATCAATACCGCCCCGCCGTTCAAACCATTTTCCTCGGTCGTTATTCCCCGCACATATCCTCTGCCCGATGACCGTTGGATCTATTCACTTGAGATCCAACGGCTCACAATCGTCTTCCACCTCGCCTCCCTGTACTCCTTGCCAAGCATTATCTGTCGTCCGTCTATGCGATCCGACGGTCGATCTTCCTTCTTCATTCACCCATACTGTCCATGACCATAGCCATTTCATACTCCCAAAAGGACGAAGGTGGCCAGTGTTCAGTACTCTACGTAGTTACTCTTCAACCAACACATTCAACAAGCAGGATGGCTGAGAAGGAAAAGGACAAGCCTCGAGTAGTTAAATGAATTTTTGAGTTATGGAACTTCTTCCATACAACACTCCACCTGCTCAAGAAGGACAATAGAGCATCCAAGAAGGTCAATTTTTCTCACTGAAGTAGGCAAATTGCACTAGAGACTCCATCAGAGAGTTAAAGTAGTTGGTGGTCAATTATGATCTCTCCATGCCTAGTAGGAGAACATTTTTGTAATGAAACTCTATATATTTCCAAAAAATAGATGTAATCAGGGTTGATGGTTGTTGTTTTGATGTAAGGTTCAACTTCTGGAGACTGTAACTACTTTGATACTTGCAGCATCTTGTCTTCATTTTTAGCTAATACAAGCTTCTTTTGGTGTTAATTGTTCACTGTCCACTTCTATTCTATTTTAGGTTGTGCCTGTTATGCAGTTTTCATGTACTCTTGATATTTAGCATTAGAGGAGCTGTCATCCTACCTCTGTGTTGAAGTCTAGTATGTATCATTGAATTGTGTTATGCAGGTTTCTGTTAACTTAGTGCCAGAGAGCTGTCATCCTATCTGTGCATTAGGAAATAGATATGCAGACCTTTTTACTGGTTGCAGCCAGCCATCACATGGTCTTGTGCATCTGCTGGTGTGGTCAGTGTTCTCCATGTTCACCTAATTCCTTAAACTGTGAGTAATTGGTGGTCTAAAGCCTTGTATCGTGAGGGTGTTCACGCATGTCTGGAGTTAAGCATAGTAGAAGTGGTTATCTGGCTTGAACAAGCATCATTCCTTCCATTCATCCATTTCCAACATTAAGTTGAGTTTTGTAATGTTCCCGAGCATCCCCAAGATACAACCTAGGAGAGTTTCTTGGGGTGATAACATTAAATGGCGTCGTTGCCGGGGAGAGGAGGTTGAAGCTCAGCTTCCCTGGGAAACAACACAGTTCTAGCTTTGATGATAAACAAAGTTTGGACATAGTTTTGTTTGTAATCATCTATCTGGCGACTCCATTGGAGGAAGACCAACCTTTGGCGACTCCACATTATAGTCCTGGCTCAGTTTGTGAGACATACTCGAAGAAATCCTCAGAAATCACCAGCTGTCCCAGTGCCTGACCTTGAGAAGATCGTTAAGCAGAAGAAAACTTCACAGAAAGGAGCATCAGGATCAAGTAAGCCCAAGAAATCTTATGTATCTCTACAAGAGAAAGTTTTAGTTGAGAAAACATAGTTTGAGGATCTAGAACCTAGTATTTCCAGTGAAGAATCAGCTTCAAAGATTCATAAAGCTCCTTGTCGATTTAGTTCCCCTTTGTATCTTAGTCCAAAGATTGCATCCCATACAGTCCATCACATTCCTTTGTCTCTGTCATCCATTGCATTGCTTCATACTACTCAATCTACCAGTATCATTCGACATACCTTAGTGATGGTAGGCCAGCAAGCTCCTACAAAGATGGAAAGAATTTTAGCTACTAGGTATGGACCCTTGGTCTTGCTTGTACCTTTGAATGCCATGCCTGTAGAAGAATATCAGAAATATATGCCTAATTTTACTGGTACAGAAGGAGTAACATCTAAAGAGTGCCTTGAGTTTTTTTATAGCTATGCTGATAACCTAGATATCAATGAAGATGATGTGTGGATGAGGGTTTTTTTCCAAATCCTAGATGGACAAGCTAGAAAATGGTTAAGAGGATTAGCCCCTAGGTCTATAGCAGACATTGAGGCCTTAGATGATATGTTCCTGAAGCATTGGGGGGATAAGAAAGATCTGCTCTACTATCATACTGAATTTGGAAACTTGCAGAGGAAAAATGGTGAACTGTTGTTTGATTTCAACAAGAGATTCAACCATATGTACAACAAAATACCATATGAAGTGAAACCTACCCCTACTTCTGCTATGATCACTTATGCTAATGCCTTCGATTCTTAGTTCTACCTATTGTTAAGAGAAAGAAGATGTGCTTCTTTGGCTGATATGAAAGATGCAGCCTTTGAAGTAGAATCAAACATCATAGCTGCAGAGAGGCTCGGAGGTGATGCTAATAGGAGAAGACAGAGGGGTGAGTCCTCATCATCCTCAGATCTTAAAGATCGATAATTTGGCCAGGATGATAGAATCATTAACCTCTAAAGTTTCCAAATTAAGGATGGAGTAACATTCTGGGAAAGCAGGAGCTTCTAGTACCTTTGCTCTACCAAATCCGAATCCATATAGAGAAGCAAAGGAGCAGTTGCAATTTTTGCAAGAAATCAAAAATGCAAACGAAGACCAAAGGGTGAAAACCCTTTTTTAGAATATAGTCATGGAAGAAGAGTGGTTTAAAGAAGAGGAGGAGGTCCATGGTATAGAAGATAAGGGTAATGCCCATTTCTTAACCCGAGCTACCTATGAGAAGTCATTATCCAGAGGCACTGCTCGTGAGTTTCTTGTCCCTGCAGAACAACAAGCTGGTCAGCAGAAGCAACTAGTAGCAGGTCCTACCATCCTCGAAGAATCTGAGCCTAAATTCAACCCATCTTCTAATGACTATGCAGATCTGCAAACTGGCAAACCTATTGTTATCCCCAGCCCAATGATAAAAAAGGGTGAAGTCAGTTTCCCATGATCTTGTGCTTCTCTGTCTGTTCAAGACACAATCCCTCAGAGTTGCCTCATAGGCACTAAGGCATGCTAGAATTCAATGCCCAAGGCTGATATGGATAATATCTGTCTTGATATTCCGAAGCCTGCCCAGGTGGCCTCCACACATTTTGGAAGGGTAGTTTATCAGATCATAGAGGAAGGGGGTGCACAATTTTGGGACACCTCCTTGGATGTGGATTGTTCTAAGAAAGCTACGGAAGAAGGTGAAGTCTTTGTGTCCCACACACAAGAATGCATCGATTCACCATTTATATTAATTGTGCAGGCCACAAATGACACAGTCGAGTACAAAACAACCATTGTTATTGAGCAGGCATACAAAAGCTTCCACGAAGAAAATCCAAGGATGAAAGCATACAAAGAGGGGGTGAAATACAAACCTTCTCTATCTGACAAGATCAAATGCCCTAAACTCTTTGAGGTAGAGGATCAAATCAACCCAATTTTGTAGATTTTGATGAACTGGCTGATAGGCCAGTCGAGAGGAGGAAAAACAGTTTTGATGGTCCACTAGATGGCCAGTTTTTGAAGATTTATGTTGTTTAAGGTTTTCGAGCCTTAATGATTGTAAGCATGTTCTTTTATAGGTTTTAGCGTAGAATTAATTAGACTCCATGCCCAATGGAATACTATACAATGTTTTTAAGCTTGTTTTGTATGAAGGCATTGGTCTGCAGTTCTTGAGACCTCATAGGGAGGATCTCATCCCCAGAAGGAGCTAGTGTTAGCTCTGCTATACAACGATGATTTTCTAAGGTCAGAGATAGGATTGGTCTGCTCGGTTGTCTTCAAAGGAAAGCTCGCATTTGGTCATTTTCTCCTTTTTTCCTCTTCCCGTTCACCCCTAAAACCTCTCCATTCCCCGAATAAACCCTTTGAAATCTGAAAAATCCCCTTTTTAGCCCTAGTCCTAAGCGTGAAGCTCAAATCTACCATAAGACCCGACCATATAACTTGGCGCTTTCATAACTCATCGCATTTAATCACAGCCGTTGATCGTCGCACCTTGATCTAATGGTCCCCACTGCATTCAATGAACAATTCACTCGTTTATTTCCTCCACCGTCTGATCATCTACCATGCAATATTAAGGCACCCGCTTCCCCCGCTTCCATAACTTAATCACGCATTAACTTCACAATAAAGTGGTTTTCGTTACATCCCGTCCACCACGCGTCGCGCGATAAGTGGAATCACACACCTTTGTATGATTACCATCGTAGGTCATAAAGTGGTGTGATCAATACCGCCCCACCACTCAAACCATTTTCCCCGGCCGTTAATCCCCGCGCATATCCTCTGCCCGATGACCGTTGGATCTATCTACCCGAGATCCAATGGCTCACAATCATCTTCTACCTCGCCTCCTGGTACTCCTTGCCAAGCATTATCCGCCGTCCGTCTGTTAAATCTAATGGTTGATATTCCTTCTTCATTCACCCATACTGTCCACAACCATAGCCATTTCATACTCCCGAAAGGACAAAGGTGGCCAATGTTCAACACTCTGTGCAGTTACTCTTCAACCACCGCATTCAACAAGCAGGATGGCCGAGAAGGAAAAGGACAAGCATCGAGCAGTTAAATTCATTTATGAGTTATGGAACTTCTTCCATACGACACTGCACCTGCTCGAGAACGGAAATAGAGCATCCAAGAAGATCAATTTTGCTCACTGAAGCAGGCAGACTGCACCAAAGACTCCATCAGAGAGTTAAAGCGGTTGGTGGTCAATTATGATCCCTCCACGCATAGTAGCAGAACATTTTTGTAATGAAACTCTATATACACCCAAAAAACAGATGTAATCAGGGTTGATGGTTGTTGTTTTGATGTAAGGTTCAACTTCTGGAGACTGTAACTACGTTGATACTTGCAGCGTCTCGTCTTCATTTTTAGCTAATAAAAGTTTCTTTTGATGTTAATTGCTCATTATCCACTTCTATTATGTTCTAGGTTGTGCCTGTTATGAAGTTTTCATGTACTCTTGATATTTAGAGTTAGAGGAGCTGTCATCCTACCTTTGTGTTGGAGTCTAGTATGTATCATTGAATTGTGTTATGCAGGTTTCTGTTAACTTAGTGCCAGAGAGCTGTCATCTTGTCTATGCATTAGGAAATAGATTTGCAGACCTTTTTACTGGTTGTACTCGGCCATCACATGGTCTTGTGCATCTGTTGTTGTGGTCAGTATTCTCCATGTTCACCTAATTCCTTAAATTGTGAGTAATTGGTGGTCTAAAGCATTGTAGTCTGAGGGTGTTCATGCATGTCTAGAGTTAAGCATAGTAGAAGTCATTATCTAGCTTGAACAAGCATCATTCCTTCCTTTCATCCATTTCCAACATTAAGTTGAGTTTTGTAATGTTCCTGAGCATCTCCGAGATACAACCTAGGAGAGTTTCTTAGGGTGATAACAGATCTGACTCTAAACTAATAATAATAATACCTAAATTGGATTGAACTTTCTAAATGTGTATTATTTTTATGCTAACTATTTATTTATAAGTAATAAGAAATAATATCGGTCATAGAATTTGAAATGGAAAACATCACTTCATATATTTCATTTACCATGATGATTTGACTTTTAGTGCAGGGATCCCTGGGTTGGGTTGAACTTTCTAAATGTATATTACGTTGAATGCTAAGTATTACTTGTATTATATAGGAAATAAAAAACAATATCTGTCATGAAATTTGAAACGGAAAACATCACTTTATATATATCATTTAAAAATAAGATCCAAAGTACTTTTTTTCATTACTCAAAATTTAATATTCATTAAAAATAAGATTAAAAGTACTTTTTTTCATTACTGAAAATTCAATAATGGAAAAGTATGAATTATAAGAATGTTATGTTGTAATTTAATTTTGAAAATATATTTTTAATATTAAATAAGTTTAGTTTAGCAAAAGGAACATAAAAAAATAAATGAAGGAGTAGACGACACTAGAAGAGAGTGGCGTGGGAATATGGCATGATATCATCCCCATGACCACTTGCAATGAAAGACAGAACCCATGGCTATTCCAGGACGCACAACCACACAATGACCATTTAGTTACAATGGTGGTAATGGAGGTGGGAAGAGAAAAATGTTCATTCATGTCAAGAAGGGGGTAGTTGCAGTGGTGTGAGAAGACACAGATTAGGGGAAGAATGCAGGGACAGTTTAGAGGGAGGATATTTATTTAGTGGTATCCTAGTTGAGAAACCCAAGAGGGATTATTGGTTAAGAATCACAAAGTAGTGGCTTGCTTCCAAGGCTAATAAAAACACTAGGAACTAGCTTGTTGAGAATTGTTAGTAGGATGAGGCACTCCAAGACTAGTTTAGCTGATAACACCTAGTGCAGATTGAGGCTAAGAACATAGGTGTAACACCACTGAGAGGTCACTTGGAAAGTGTGTTATCGCCCTTATAGTAGTAACACAACTGATAAGTCTCCCTTATTATTTATAAATATCTATCCAAAACTGAATTGAGACTCTTTGTGTTATGTGAGAAAACTTGCATTGATGTTGATTGGACTAATGACCTATGTGGTGTAATAGTCAAGAAAAATTGAGAACAACTGAGAAAATGGGATTTGTTCAATATATGTTGGGATGGGGTTCCCTGGGTCAGTTTTGGGGTTAAAAACCCAAGTTTTGATGTAAATTGTGGTAAAAGATGAAAACTCTCCATGATTTGTGGACCCGGAGCGTGTAGATAGTTAGGAGTCAAAGGGGTTTTAGCCCCTTGTTCATGTGAAAGTTGAGTCGGTCTTGAGTTTCACCCTTGGTCTACGGACCATGGGATTGTATGTAAAAATATATAAATAGGTGTGTATTAGAGAGTCAAAGGCATGTCTATGTCCGAAAGAGGGAAAAGGGAAAGTAAGGAGGAGATAGATAGATGGAAAAAAGGTTCCGCAACTGAGTGCACGGAGGCCTAGAGTAGAGTCTGTAGCTGAGTGCGTGGGCCCCTGGAGCTGAGTGCACAGGGTAGTTTTGAGTCTGTAATACCATATTGAAGATCAATAAAGAAGACTGTTGAAGAATCCCTGTGTTTTATCTGTTTATTTCTATTATTTATGTTTACAATATATGTCATGATTGAATAATGTCTTTTTGAAATATTGATCCACTGATGCACGACCATATGGGATAAGTTTTAATAATGGTACACAATGCATGTTAAGTACTTTCATGAAGATTATAATACATTTTGTTATGTTCATTAAATACTTAAGTAGATCCATGAGAGATTAGATCTAGGGTTATTTTATGATGCCCGTAAGTGGATGATTCAACTGTTAAGGGTCTGCAAAGACCTATCATAGGCCGTTTAAAGGGAGATGAAATAACGAGCCCTAGGGGCTTATATATCTGCGTGAAGGAAGATCTAGGGAAATTAAATACATCACCCGATACTGCTTTGAGTCAGACTTCAGCCTGCGCTACGCGGGTTGATGCCGAAAGGGCCAGTAGTGTAGGGTTTTGTTTCGCACAATTAACTCTGAACTTGGGTTAGGACCCACTAAGCCAACAAGTGGTTTTGTTGCCAATACAAAGATCTTCTTAAGAAGATGTGTGGTGTCACATCACTCGAATCTGACCAGGAAGGAAATTGAGAAGCAGTTGGATAGAAAGATTCACGAATTCACAATGCAAGAGATTAGGAATCCACACCTGTCAAAGGAGTAGTGGTTAGATAGATATTTTTATATAGAAATACATGAAATTTTCCTACACATTCCCGATCAAATTATATGAGTTGATAGCTAAGTTGGAAAACAACCAAGGGAGGTGGAAGCTTGATGGTCCAATAGTGTGGACTACTAAACTAGTGCGACGATTAAAGGCCTTTGAAGACAAGATTGTGCGCACTCTCGACCACTGAATTGATCGTGTTATAGGAGGATTTGTTATAGAATTCGCAGTTAGCAACTTAATCAGCTACATCGAAGCAGAGCAACGCTTCTTAAAGGAACCACGAGGTAAGTATCAGAGGTCTTTGAATACTTGGATTAAGATGCTCTTGTGTGAGACATGGGTTATGCCATTTGCTTGATGTTTGGAGCTACGAGAAGTGGAAATATCTTTAGGGATTGAGAGAAATCAAGTCATGAATATAGCCTGTTGATTAGACCTCCCTCAAGTGATGAGGAGGGAGCAATATAGGCTTCACCGTTGAGTGTTTTTCAGTTGATAAGACAAGGTTTTCTGCAGACACATTAGCCATCTACTCCACCCCCATCTCCACCTCCACCGCATATACCTTCACCCACACCTCCACCACCACCACTTCCATTCAACATGTTGTACACAATGAAGTTGCCAATTTTCAAAGGTATAGAGAGTGAAGATACTGATCAATTTTGGTTTGTTGCGAATGTTGTATGGACAATGCAGTAGATTACTGATGACAACATAGTTACTACTCTGTAGGATCGCACCCTGATGTGGTATATTAAGTATTGTTCTAATCATCCAGTGGTAACCCTAGCAGAAACCAAGGCTACTTTAAACAAAGAGTTTAGTAAGCCTAAGTCTGACTCACAGTCAGTAGTCAGGTTTAAGGAGATTACGATGAGGGTTGATGAGACACCTTGGGAACTAAACAAAAGGCTAAAATGTGTGATACATAAAGCTAATATGCAGCTTACAGATGGTCAGTGTCGTGAGTGGTTTATAGCCTCACTTCTGCCCCACCTGAGGATTGCTCTATCACAGCAGAAGATAGGGACTCAGGTAGAACCCCTAGAAATCGCGATGAGACTACATGCGACACCTATGCAGGATGCGACCCTCGGGGTACAACAAATCCATTCTTAGTTACAGAGCCTATGCTTAGAATTGTAGAGCTTGAAGAAGGATAAGGAGGCTAAGCCAGAGATGTGCAAAGAAGTCAGGTGTTTGAAATGTAAGAGTCAGGGGCATGATACAGACCACTATCCCATATTTGTGAACTATATCACAGGAGGGGAACCGAATCCCCTAAGACCAGAAGCCCCAGGAGGACCGAGCATGGGAACTGTGCTATGGTGTAGAATTTTCCACGTAGCCGGAAAACACGTAATGGAAAATTGTCATTTACTTCAAAAGTTCATTTAGACACGACAACAGTCGTTCTACAACTTCTGCAAATCAGTGGATCATGATGAGCGCCACTATCACAGGTATGAATTGATGATGGAAAGAACACCTACCTACCGAATGCAAACAGAATCTCGGCCTCTAGGTCAGGGCGCAGAGGGAGCACGTAGGGGATATCAGGGAAGAGGACGAGGCCGCAGAGGAGGAGGACCTAGTAGAGGTCGCAGATAGGTCATTTTTTATAATTGTGGAACACCAGGGCACTACATGTGGGAGTGTCAGAATCATACATGCTCATCATGTCAATGTTGTAGCTAGTTTGACCACACTATAGAAGAATGCCCTATGTTAATAGCTAAGGTGCAGGAAAAAAAGGTGTGGCCTCAACAACCTACACAGAACTTACAGATGATGAGGGCTTAGCCTTGCGAAGAGGGTTCGAACGTGAATATAGTGCTGAGAAGCGGAATAACGACAAGTGATGATAAGGGAAAACAACGTGAAGAGGACGGATGGGTCCACAAGGCCCCAGGAAAGGAGGTTGGTTTTGTTCAAGAGCATGCGAGGGAATCATTTATGGAAGCCACGAAAATCTTCGATGAGGCCTCCACCTCAGGGAGCCAAAACAAAGTCCAAGAGACTGGCATGCCTAGAGAGGTTGATCCTTCTGTCCTTACTACGTTCATGGAGACCTACATGAAACTGCTGCGTGATAGCAAAGTTATGAAGGGGCTACAAGAGTTAATAAAAAAATGTGTTGGCAAAGAAAACACCCCTGATGGACAACGCGTGGTAAGAAAAATTGGCAAACATAAGGCGAGAACAGGGTACGAGATGAGGCTCATCACATAGATAGGAAAATATGAGATGGACCATGCCATTCTGGATCTGGGGTTTGATGTGAACGTTTTTCCTAAACAAACCTAGGAGAGAATGGGGAGACTTGTGCTACATCGTCTTTGATCCAACATAGAATGGAAAACCAATAGAATATCATCCCTATGGGACGATTACATGGAATAACAATGGATATCGAAGGTGCGAGCATGCTGATTGATTTTGAAGTAATAGAGATCGTTGATGACAGTAATCCACATCCCATGCTCCTCAAAATTGACTGGGCCATTGATATGAACAAAGTCATCAACTTGAAGAAGAGGACAATGTCATTTGAAAGGAAATATATTCGGTTTGTAGTACCGTTTGACCCTACGGAAGGATCACGCTATGCTGAACTGGTCTACGACTATGAAGAAAGTGACAATGACTTGGATCGGATCTACAAAATAACAACGTGAGATCAAGAATGGATTAATCCAACAGCGGATTGACGGATTGCATGGGACTAGGAAATTTCCTGTACCTTGGATTCAGACGAAGAGTAGGAGCACTGGTAGAATAGGCTGCATGAAGTATCTATGTTGTGCTACAACATGATGACTAAATCGTTGTGTTGTGTGTCATCGAAGGCAAGGAATTTACAATATTATGATGGTTTAACTGGTGCAGATAAGTTTTTGGATGCCTTTGAATGAGAAGTCCCTGAGGATCATTGCTTCCAAGCATTGGATTTGGCATTATGCGTTATGGCCGCCCGATGGTGGGGTACGCACAAGGATAACTTTGATGAATGGCAGTATTACAAAAGGATGATGAGGTTGTGATTTGGTCATCCTAAAGTTCGACTCACTGAAAAATACAATGGGAGAAATGATTTGCGTGATCATCTAACGAATTGGACTAAAGCTTATGGAACAGAGCCACAGTAGGAGTGGGTGCACTTATTCTGTCATACTTTGGATATAATTCCTATGAATTGGTATCTAGAAATAGATCTCTGTCATGGCACCACAGAATGGGATATATTAAGGGAAGTATTCTTAATGACCTTCAGTTTTAAACATGGGTTAGAGAGAATTGAGGAAGCTCTGCATGAGATTAAGGCAGTGATCTTTAGCATCCCATAGGAACCGTTGGAATGGGTTCAACTAGATTAGAGCACCCAGCTGCACCAGGCGCTAGAATGTTATAATGTGACCGATTAGCAGGAGGTTGAAGATCCAAGAAATACTAATATTCTGGAGGTCGAAGTGCATCGCAAAGTCAAGGGCCCGCAAATACAAAACCTGGACATCACCACGCCATTGAAAACTAAGCAAGTTAACAATGGTACTGAAGTAGAGCCAAATTTTACAAAGATTGGGGATTACTGGGATGATGCCACAATGAATAAAGTTATCAAGTTATTCTGCGAGTACTAGGATCTTTTTCCTACCAAGCTTTCAGACCTAAAGGGCATATTAGGCGACTTGGTTGTTATGAAGATTACTTTAAATTCGAATGTGAAGCATATTAAGCAAAAATTGTATCGCCTTAATCCCAAATACAAGGAAAAGGTTCACCTGGTGTTGGATTAGATGTTGGAAGCAGGCATCACAGAACTGATGGAAGAATTGGATTAGGTGAGCCCGATGGTGGTTCAGGAGAAGAAACAGAAGGGTGAAATACAAGTTTGTGTATATTTAAGGAAGCTTAATGATTCCTGTGTCTATGACCCATTCCCGATGTCGTTTACAGATGAGGTATTGGACAATGTAGGGGGCAGGAGGCCTACTCGTTCACTGATGGCTTTTTGGGGTACCATCAGATTAAGATCACGCCATAAGACAAGAGTAAAAAAACTTTCGTGATAGAATGGGGCCGTTTCTAGTATATGGTGATGCCATTTGCACTCAAGAATGTGCATACGATATTATCTCGTGTAGTCATTATGACGTTTAAGGAGTTTATTCACAAATTCTAGGAGGTGTACTTTGACGATTGGACAATGTTCTGTTTAGTAAAGCGAGATGTAGCAAGTTTACGCTTAATGTTGGACACGTACAGAAGATATTAGATCGATGGAGGTACCATGCAACACAATAGGAAAGTGACCATTGGAGTCATTATTCATGATTTGACAACTAGAAGATGGTTAAGAGGAGCGGTTTGGTGACATTTAATGCCAAAATATTTGAAGATCTGCTACCAAAACAACATGAATGATCAAATTTTGGGGGGAACGGTTCAATTTGAATTCAAAAACCCTTATAAATTACGCGTGTTGGCCCAATAGAGAACACTTTGCACGCTTAGAGTTTTTGAGTTGTGCTATCTATTGTCCATGAACCACAAGTATTTTGAGGATTTGGTTGTGAGCCCTGCATTTTCCTAGTTATTAGAGTTGAATAAGAAATTCATCCTTGAAACCATGCTAGGACCAAGCCCTGCAAAGACTGTCAACATAGGCGGTGATATCGCATTTGAAGGAGCTGCTCCAGAGGTAGTGAGTATGGAAGCTCCAGCTCTTGTGCCTACAGTGCCGAGGTCACCTAGCACGAAGCCTACCCCTATTAGAGAAAACCAGAAATTGAAGAAGGATAAATAGAAGAAGATAGTGCCAATGCACGAATCACTTAGGAAACATTCTGCAACTCAAAAACAGAAGAAAGACAAGCAGCCTAAGTAGGTTGTTGATTTAGAGGCCAAGGAAGGATATGGCACTGAGGACATAGACACTGAAGAAATGGAGCCCCTTACAAAGTTACCTAAATATATCCCTCTATGCAAGGGGAAGGAAAAGGTCACCAAGGACTAAGACTCAGACACGTTTGTCATTTCTACGACCTTGCTACCAGATCAGGTTCCCTTCAAAGGTTCGTGACTTGTGTTGATCCCCCTGCTCAAGATGGAATATTGGGACCTTGCAGATCATGATAGGTTCCCACACCTAGCGACAGCCAACTATATCAACTGTGTCTACTATCCAAACTCGAGTGTCATTGAGCTAGAGACGGTGGAATGGATCCGTGGAGTGGAAAATTCAGGACTGTTGAACCTATTGTGGGTGCCCCATTACCACCACACCACTATCAAAACAACTTTTGTATGAAAATTACTCACTCTGGTGCATAATGGGTGCTTTTGGCTAGGAGGGCTTATACCCATCACTGACATGCTCATCCACAGGATCATGCACCTTCCATATGAGGGTTTGAATCTGGCCAAGGAGTTTGGCGAAAAGACAGGAGAAAGGGTTTGGAAAACAAGATGAAGAAGGAATTTTCCCTCGTGAAAAAGCCGTGTGGATACTCAATCACTTGCATAAATGACTCTGCGGTGCAAATTACCACACAAATCCTAGCTGGGAAGGTAATTAGGAAGTGTCACGCGGACAAAGTTCTAACACCTGTGGTTTCTCTAGCTGCACAATGCGCAAAGGGTGTGCAATTTAACTGCTCAAGGTACCTATGCAGTGAATTCCTCGCAAATTGCCACGAGGTCCAGGATGAGACCAAGCCATTCCATTATGATTGGTTGTTGCTCTCCATTGTGTTGGTCATTTGGGAGCTACTGGAGGATAGCCAATTTCCTCTGTTGAAAGAAGGATTGCTGGAGGCCATGCAGTTTGCCTCCCTATGGGCCACAAAGGACCCTCCCAGGTCACATAAACCAAAATATTCTAGGTTCTAATGGAATCAAGCCTCCGCATGGCCATCAACCAGTGCCCAAGGTTGTCCCCAACCTTGTACAAGTAGTTGTTAGCTTATGTCGCGTTCAAGGCTGACTTCCACTAAGTTTAGATTCAGGCACAAAAGGACCCGCAGCATAAATGGTTTTATTTACCATATTTGGTCATATATACAGACATACAGGAGGTACTCAAGTGATGGCCAGCAGAATGGCGTGCCCCATCAGACTTGGATGTCGGAACTAGTAAGGGCATGGAAAGCTCAACAACAAAGAAAAGAGAGGATGCAACCAAGCAAGATGCACAAAATTTGGATGTGCAATAGGAAAAGGAAGCTGTAGAAAAGGCTAGGATGGAGAAGGAGCACGCTACTAAGAAGTGGGCTTAGCAAGAACAACACAAGTTAGAGTGAAGTGGAAAATCCCCTTCGCCCTATACTAAAGAGGAAGGATAGTCTGAATAGGGCGACAGAGGATATGAGGGGTAGAACACCCTATTTCGACTAAAGAAGTGTGGACAAGGGCAACGTGAAGGTCCCTAGAAAAAGAAAAAATTAGATAACTCGCAGGGTGATCCCATGGTATTGATGGAGAGTGATCTCGATGAGATCGGTGACAAAGTACGGGACACTATAACTAAAGTGCTGCAACAGTTCAAGATGTAGTATATGCAGATGCTAGGGAGCATCCAAAAGGATCTAAGCGAGCTGCAGATCCAGGCTAATAGGATACAGGTGGGTGTAGGTCAAGCGAGTGCAACAAAAGTGAGCCTAGCACTGGGGATGAGTCAAGCTGTAGAATTGGTAAGGACCTTAGGCCTTCGAACTATTGCTTTACTAGAGGGGTCTCTACGCGTAGAGTTGATCGATGACTGCATCATCTTAAGTACCCTTACGAATATCGGGCTAAACATTGCAACACTCTCCAATGAGCTTCTTCATGTGCTGCAGGTAGGGTTGACAGAGGAACTGAGAGTTCAGGAGCAGTGAGATCTCAATTTACTCATTGAATATAGGGTGAACAACGAGCAGATGTTTTCTAATAAAAAATAAGACTTAAAGGAAAAGGAAACACTGCAGCCATAGAGCTCTAGGTTGGAGGTCGCAGTTGCAGAGGCATGCAAAATAGTGTCAAAGCTTCACATTCTAGAGGATGCAGAACTGGAATCCAAGATCAGGAAGTTAGTTGCCAGTGTGCGTGAGGTAAAGGAAGAAGTTGGACGATTTCAATTTGAACTCAACAAGAAAATAATGGAGTTGCAGCTTAAATTACAGCCTACAACTCCACCCGAGATCAGGGAGGATCCTGGAGCCATCATCAAGAAGGGATGACCACTTTGGATGCCACAGTCACTGACTTCTCGACCTTATTTGAGCAGGAAATGGAATTGGTAATGAATTTTCAAGAAGACCCAAACCTGCAAATATTGAACATAGAGGTTCACAAGCTGTAGAAGTAGTACAATGAGGTCCATTTGATGGTGCAATCAATTGCTCCAGCATAATGCCTCGCCAAGTTACAGGAGGGGAAGCAACTCCTCGCACAGGTAGAAGAAACCTAGAAGAAGGAGGTCATGCTTAAGGCTAGGTTGGGACCTTGGTTAGAGGAAGCTTACCAAGTCACAACCAACATTCAGGAAAAGCTGACAGGCTTGCAACAGACACAACAGATGTTGAAGCTGGCTGCAGAAGGACCAACTATAGAGCAACTAGTAGAAGAGGTCAAGCAAGCAGCTCCAAAGAGATCTGCCAAAGTCGCAGTCGTGTAGGTGGAGCTGGGGGATCTTCATAGCAAGATCATAGTGCTATCTGAGTGACTCAAGGGCGAGTCATGACCTTTGTGTTAGGGGCCTGTTGGGATGGGTTCCCTTGGGTCAGTTTTGTGTTTAAAAACCCAAATTTTGATGTAAATTTTGGTCAAAGATGAAAAGTCTCCGCGATTTTTGGATGCAAAGTGTATAGATAGTTAGGAGTGAAAGGGGTTTTAGCCCCTTATTTATGTGAAATCTGAGTTGGTCTTGAGTTCCACCCTTAGTCTGCAGACCATGGGATTTTATGTGAAAATTTATAAATAGGTGTGTCTTAGAGAGTCTAAGGCATGTCTATGTCTGAAAGAGGGAAAAGGGCAAGCAAGGAGCATATAGATAAATGGAAAAGGGCTCTGCAGCTGAGTGCATGGAGGCCTAGAGTAAATTCCGCAACTGAGTGCGTAGGGAAGTTTTGAGTATGTAATACCATATTGAAGGTCAATAAATAACACTGTTGAGGAATCCATGTGTTTTATCTGTTTATTTATGATATTTGTGTTTCCGATATATGTCATGATTGAATAATGTCTTTATGAAATATTGATCCATTAATGTATGACTCTATGGGATAAGTTCTAATAATGGTATGCAATGCATGTTAAGTACTTTCATGAAGATTATAATACATTATGTTATTTTTATTAAATACTTAAGTAGATCCGCACAAGCGTAGATCTAGGGTTATTTTATGATGCACGTAAGTGGATGATTCAACAGTTAAGGGTCCACAAAGACCTATCGTAGACCTTCGCGAAGGCCTAGAGGCTATTTAAAGGGAGTTACAGCACCAAGCCCTAGGGGCTTATAGATCTGCGTGAAGGTACATCTAGTGAAATTAAAGACATCACACTGATATTTGGACATGGAAAGTTGGTTCCAATATCCCCCCATATTGATTCAGGTGAGACTTCATCCTGCGCTATGCAGGTTGATGCTGGAATGGCCAGTAGTGTAGGGTTTTTTTTGGCACAATTAACTCTGAACCTAGATTAGGACCCACTCAGCCAACACTATATGTGAGTGACAGTTGAGAGTTCTTGGCTAGAATACCTCCTCAAGCTTTCAATTGGGATCAGGGGTGATTAGTTGCAAGAAAGACTAAAATGCAAGGCAACCTAAAGTTGGGTGGAGAGTTGAAGTCCCAATCTCAGTTGCTAGACTTCTTCATAAGATAAGTGTTCACTTATGTCTTTTGCATTTGAATATTATGTATATGTTTTTCGTGTTGATTAAATGTTTATGTTAATACCGAGGACTATGATTTCCTATAATATTATGTAATGTTGATTTCTTGTGTAAATTCAGTGGAATGTGTTATCACAAAATCAAGCACTGAAGGGGCTGCTAATCAGATAGACTCTGTGTAACTGTTTCAGACCAATCTTTAGACTAAGGATTAGCCTCCCTAGCCCGAGAGGGCTCTCTCAAAAAAAAGTTATTGATTTTGTTTGTTTATAAGAGGGCTAACTCTAGTAAAGTAAATTTAATAAACAGGTTGGCTGGACAGACATTTCAAAGGCTTCCATTGGGCTTATGGAGTTGATCATATTCAATAAAATATAACACTGCTCATGCATAGAAGTCAGGGCATGTAATG
>APFE030015516.1:72447-96684 GCA_000404065.3 Pinus taeda | reverse complement strand
TCCCATAATTCTTAACAAACTAGTGATAATACCCTGTCAACCCGAGAAATCCTCGAAGATGCTTTATGGTTGTGGGTACTCCAAAGAAACATTTGGGGGTTTTTGCATAAAATTGTTTCTCCTCCAATAGTTTGAACACCTTGTCAACATGTTGAACATGATCCTTGGAAGACTTGTTGTAGATTAGTGTATTATCAAAAAATACTAACACAATTTTTCTAAGGAAGGGTTTGAAAATGGAATTCATCAAACCTTGAAATGTGGAAATGTTGGCTTGAGGGGGCTTGGACCTAGGTTTAGAGTTAGTTGCACTAACCAAAAAAACCCTACACTACCGGCCCTTTTGGAAACAACCCGCGTAACATAGGTTGTAGTCTCACCCGAGGTAGTATTGGGGGATGATAAAACCAAGTTTCTACATCTAGAAGGCTATGTGATGTGGGGCTAAGGCGTTTCTTCAGTTTCAGGCATGATCTTACCTTCACAGAACCTTATTCGTGAAATTTCCAAACTTACAATGATTTTCAGTTAAATAAACGTATTAACTTTGCGTAAACATCTAATTATGCATAATATCACCTATAATAGTAGATCCAGATCTTTGCGGAGCAATAAATATGAAAATACAGACAACTATCATTCAAGTGCACATAAATATAGAGAACATTTAGATATACAAATTGAACACAGTGTTGCTTCAAATATTCTTTATTACTTGAGATCTTCCTTATACAAACATTCCAGACCCTCCGCACACAACTGCAGGGGCCTGCGCACTCAGCTGCGGACTTACCAAGGTCTCTGCACACTCAGCTACAGGAGCCTTCCCCTTTGCCAAAAATATAGAAAGGTTGTACATACTTAAAACATATCAAAATCCCATCCTATTCATTAATTTCTTAGACTCGCTAAGACAACCTTTTATATACTTTTTCCCATTACAATACCATGGTACACAAACCATGGGCAGATCTCAAAACAATACAAAAACTAAGTGGCTTTGACCTTCCTAATCCCCTTGACTCCTAGTGACCTATGCTACTCATGCTCCGCTCCTCAAAATGTGGAGACTTACAATATTTTAACATAACTTGACCTAGGGGATCTCGTCCCAATAGGACCCCAACACAAATATGTGACTCGTCCTCAAGTCGCTCCACTGGTATGCTCTAGATATTTTCCTTCAGGATGGTAAATGAAGAACTCACTACGTGAAGAAACTCCATGCATTGTACTATTTCCTGTCGAACTTATTTGACCAACTTTTCCATAGTTGGTCCTTCTATTACTACAACGATGGTTCACTGTGTTTGTTTCATATGCTTGAGCATGCCTTCCATAGTCTGTGATAGTTTCCATGCTTCTTCTTCCCATGGTTGCATCCATGCAGTGATAATATGCATCTTATTCTGTAGCTCCTCGATCTGTCCTTACAGGGATGTCCCCTCTTTCAACCGAGTGAACCATTGCAAAGGGGCTAAGGTGCGCGCCATTTGCTTTATCTCGTCAAATTACAGTTGCTTATTCTGAATGAAGACTTCAGTATTTTTCACCTGTGGGTCCTCCTGGAGTGAGGACCATGGTTCTAGAGTCTCTTCAAACAATTGGCTACAATCCTTAACTACAGTGTCGAGATTTTCCCTATCTATTCTGATGGTAGCCTCGTGCTGCTCTCGGATCTATAGTGGCGTTGTGGGTTGTAGATTCAATTGAAGCTCAGTGATTTGCATCTGGAAATCGAAGAGAATGTTATCCACTTATGCCTTTGATTCTCTAAATGCATCTGCCAGTTGTTGTACTTTTTCTTTAGAAGAAAGCTCAGGCTAAATTTGGTGCTCAAGAAGCTCACTGCATACTATGGAAATGGCCTGCTCTAGTTCCACCCTTCTCACAACTACCTCATCGCGATCCTGGAGAGCTTTGTGATTTTTATCGCACATCCATTGATTAGTGATCTATGCATCCTTTATCATCATGAGAGCCCATTTCTCCTGCACCTTAAGCTCATCTACTACACCCTAGTGTAGCTAATGAAATGTGTATAGGGGGAGTGTTGTGTGGTTAATACTCACATTCTTAGGCAGCTGGGTGCTCTCCCATTCTGCAACATTATTCAAGTGTAAGTATCCATTAGTCATGGGCATAGCATAGAGTTCTGAAGTGAGTACTGACTTCACACTACCTGATGTCGTTGGTTTCTCACTCGCTTAAGACCAGTTCACTTGAACCATGGTCGCTTGAACCTGGCTTGCTTGACCTTGCAATTCTTTGAGGCCCTCATAGACCTTCGTCAAAACAGACTGGTATTGTTCTTCAATGTGGCCCCAGATATCTTATGTCGCAAGCTTGACATTATATCCAATTTTGTCAGTGTCCACCTCAGTGAGGATCATGGACTTCGCACCCGCAAACTTATCAGATTTGTGCTTCTTACATGCACCTTCCGCACTTGAATAATGTCGCCATTTTACAATAAAGGGAGAATCAACATCCTCTAGGTCTACATTGGGGTCTTTAGTACCTTGATCAAGTTCTTATGTATGATTCTCTTCTTCTTTCTTGCGCTCTGGTTCCTGCATGGTATTCTTTTCTAGGTTGATGGTTACCATTTTCTTTTCCTTATACTCTTCTTTACTAGTCCATGTTGTGCCTTCTTTACTAGTCCCTGTTATACCTTCTACTATATTTGTCAGAAGGAGCCAGTCAGTCAGCCACCAAAGGACTAGCTGCATGATATCATTTTCGAAGACTAGAAATGGCAATGCCATCCATTTCTTTGTGAAATTGCACCTTGCGCAGATGTATACATGGTGGAAATTAGCCTTAAAATCAACAATGCATCGATATTCCATGAAGATACTTGGTGACAACCTTGGCTTCTGGTTAATCTCCATTCGTAAATCAACATTACCCAAAACATATTATGTTCAATGACACGGGCAGGGCCCTTTGTTGCCCATAGCGAGGCAAATTTGGAAGCCTCGAACAACTCCGGATTTGTCGTGGGGAACTGTGAATCCTATAATGTCCTCCAAGCTATCAGCGAAATCAATAATAACAACCACGCGTAGTAGAATTCTTTTTCCTTCCTCCTTTGCTTCACGACAATCATCCGAGAATTCTTCGCACATGTACTTCACCCAATTGAATTGAACCCCCTTGCTACACTACGTAGCCAAGGATACCATTGTTGCCAAAAATTCATCAACACGGCACTTTCTAATGATTTTTCCTGCCAAAATCTATGCAGAAAACTGCACAGCTTCATTTGAGATGGAACTGATGGCATATCTCCCCGACTTATTGACTAACCCAAAGTCATTTTTCATTTGATCTGTGAGATTTTTCTCCCATGACTTCCCCAAAAAAGCATCTGTGGGGTTTTCATCCTGATATGGTAGCATTGTGATTCTTTGTATCAACATGTCATCAATTGGGATGGGCCCTCCCAACCAGAGACATCAATCGTGGACCAGTGCCAACAAGTGGCATACACAAATAGTGTTAATAATGCTTAAGCTAAAATGCAGGACATACAACATATTGAGCAACCTGTGCACTCAATATCGACCTCCCATTTCATTGGTTCAAGTCTTGTAAGGCCTGCCTCCTCATAGTATATTGTCTTCAAGTACTTGTTTGGTTCTAGTTGTGGAAATTTCTCATGGTCGCCCAAATCCCAATATTCCATCTTTAGGTAGGGCACCCGAACCAATAATTAGCCCTCAGTAGGTACTTCCTACGGTAGCAACAACGTGAATACCTTGAACTATAGAGACAAGATCCTTAGTTACTTTAGCGGTAGGCTTCCGCAGTGGTATATACAGTGACAACCGATAAATTGGCTTCGTGCCTTCTGCACTAATATCCTCAACTCCTACATTCATCTCCTCTTCATCCAAGTCCCGAGGCTCCACAAGTTGCTTATTTTTATTTATCCTGCCCTTCTGCCTTTTCTTAGTTGGGATCTTTCATGGCGATTGTTGAACCTGGGGATGCTACAGATTTTTCTGCTTTTTTTCTCTTGTCACGAAGGTAGTAAACTTTGGCCTCGGCGACCTGGGTGTTGTAGCATGGACTCATGGTGTTGCAGTCATGATGTTCCCTAATCCTCTCCTCAAGGACTCTTGCTCAACTTCTTCCCAACTCAGGTAACCAAACATGTAGCAACACACTCGACTCTTTAAGCGCAACAACACATAACAATTTCTTAAGAAGAAAAGTGTCAAAATGTGGAGCCAGGTGTGAAATTTATAACCCAATTCAAATTCAAATTGTTCATTCCCTCGCAAATATTCCTCATAAATGTGAATTTGGCAGCAGATTTTCCCAGATTTGTGCCTTAAATGCATTTCCCCCACTCCTTTTAATGACAAAATCATTGTCAAATGAATTGTAGTTGTTCCAACATTCACTTTTTGGGTAGATTGTGTGTCAATCCTCCTTATGGCAGAGCTACCGCATTGTAGCTTCCACCTGCGCGATCTTCCAAAGCATCATGCAACCTTCCTTCTTCGATTAAATTTTTCCTCGATAGAGTAGTTTATAGTCCTACACTTTCTTTCAACTAGCAGAAGCACTAAGACTTTCCTGTAGCCATGTAGTCATTACGCAAGGGTAGGATCATCCCTATAAACCTTCAACTGGATCCCATTAATCCTTCTAGGAAATACTTCCCAATTCAGATTCATGAGCTATACTGCGCCACCATCCGAAATATCCTTAATTGCATATGGTCCTAGCCAGTGCATCTAAAACTTCCCCAGAAATTCGATAAACTTGTTGTCATACATTAGGACCAAATCATCATTCTTAAAAGTGCGTCGCTTAGTGTGATGATCGTGCCATGCCTTTTCTCTAGCTGTATATACCTACTGATGAAATCCAACCAAAAAGCGGTCTTCCTCTAACCCAAGAAGTTGTGCTAGGCGTTCCTCCATTACATTGCGAACTACCATCTCAGTTACTATTGTGATCCTTAGGCTGGGCACTATATATTCCATCAGCATTACTGCTTCTTGTCCATAAACTAGTCGAAAGGGTATTTTCCCCGTCAATTTCTTACAGGTAGTCCTATATGCCCATAGAACCGCTAGTATGTGCACATCCCAACCATTCATATTAACATGTAGACCTTTGTGATGGAATTCTCCAAGATCTTGTTGAAAGTTTTGACAGTGTCATTTTCCTAGGGATGATATGGAGTACTCTTCTAATGGTACATCTAAAACTCCTCAGTTAAAGCTGCAATTGTCTCATTCAAAAAGTGTGAACTCTGGTCACTCATCAGAATCTTCGAGCATCCAAACCTTGAAAGAATAAACTCAAATATGAAATTCGTAGCAGTGTCCACACTGCAATCCTTCACAGGTTGTGCCTCGGCCAACCTAGTTAAGTACTCTGTAGCTATTATAATATAATAAGCTCCTGTCTTCTTTCCTGGTGGCTAGATACGTCCAACGAAGTCAATTTCCCATTTATCAAATTCTTGTAGTGCGACTTGTGGATTTAATGGAAGTTCATCCATTCACGATGGTCTTCCGGTCCTTTGACATTAATTGCACACACTACAATATTCCTTGGAATATTTATGTATCGTTGACCACCATAATCCTGCTTGTAGGATCTTCTACACAGTTTCCTTTCCTGCATATTGTCCTCCAGCAACACCACCATGTGCTTCATCTAGAATACTGTGTCTTTCATATTCAAGTACATATCAGTGTACAACTTTGTCCGACACCATCTTATATAATTTACCTGCAATCATAGAAAAATCTGTAGCCCTGACAACTAATTCCTTCTTCTGTTGTATTGTATAACTGTCAGGGGCTACGCCAGTAGATAAAAATTGAATAATGCCTGCAAAATGCTCATCTACAACCTTGATAGCAAAGAGTTGCACATCAGGTAATCCTTCATCAATATTTGTAGGCTCTTCACCATTATCGATCTTAGAAAGGTGGTCTAGTCCAACATTCAATCTCTCGGGCTTCACTATCACCTCAAAATCATATTCTTAGAAAAGGAGCAACCACCTACAGTCCCCCCCCCCAACATAGGCTTATTGACTAGGTACTTCAAAGAAGAATGGTCTGTGTACATTTTAAAGTGCCCACCTAACAGATAATGCCTGAACTTCTACAGTGCATAAACCATAGCCAATCATTCGCGCTTTGAGGTTGAGTAGTTCTTCTCGACCTTAGATATTTTTTGACTGGCGAAGGTAATCAAATGATCGATATCTCTTGCCCCTAGTTGAGTTAAGATGACCCCCAATGCTATACAAGACACATCCACTTGCACATGAAATTCCTTCTTCCAATTTGGGAATACTAGGATTGGCATCATAACCATATTTTCCTTCAGAGTATCCAAGCTCTTTTGACAACCATTGTCCCAACAAAACGTAGCATCCTTATTTAACAACTTCTCCATGGGCACAATGATCTGCGCGTATGCCTTAATAAACTTCCTATAGTACCCAATATGACCCAATATCACATGTAGCTTCATTACATTCTTAGGGGGCTCCAGATTGATAATTATGATGATCTTAGTAGGGTCTACCATCAATCCCTACTTACAGACAACATGGCCTTACAATATTCCATAAGGTACACAAAAAATGCATTTCTTCAAGCTCAAGGAGATCTGATACTTCCTATGTGTATCCAACATCAGGCCCACTAGAGATATGTTTCTTGACCAGCCCAAACACTGTCCAATCATCAAAGTAGACTTCCAAGAACTTATGAATGAATTCCTTGAATTCTGCGACAACCACCCTTAAGAAAATCACAAGATAATTTTTTAGTCTGAAAGGCATGACTGTATATTGGAACAACCCCCATTCAGTAGCAAATGTAGTCTTATGGCTATCCTTCGACGCAATCTTAATTGGTGGTATCTCGAGAATCCATCTGGAAATGATTAAGCTTCCTGTTCGCCAAAATTCTCGATAACTTCATCTGTAAACGACGTAGGGAATGGATCATGTACACATGCATCGTTCAACTTACGCAGATCTATGCAGAACCTGATATCACCCTTCATTTTCTTATCTTGGACCACCATAGGACTGACCCATTCGATTCTTATATAGGCTTAATTATTCTAGCTACAAGCATCTTTTCAAGTTCCTCCCTTACCTTTTCCTTGTATTTTGGATTCAACAGATATAGGCGTTGTTTAACTGGCCTCACATCAAGATTCAAATTGATATTCATCATACCCAAATCTCCTACTATCCCTTTCAAGTCAAAGAACTTAGTTGGAAATGAATCCTGATATTCATGTAATAATTCAGTGACCTTATCCACTCTATCTTCATCCCAATAGTCACCTATGTTCGCAAATTTTTGTTATGCTTCTAAACCAATGTTTACTTGTTTTGTACGTATCAGTTGCGAAATATCAGGGATCTTCGCATGAGGTCCACCAACTTCACATTGTCCCTTTAATTTAGGGATATTAATATTCGACAGATCCTCGTCACCTTCCTCCATCGTGACATTGTAACATTCTAAAGCATATTGTAGATGTGTACTCGAGTCAGGATGTACCCATGTCATAGGTTTTACAGGTGTTCAGAACATTGCTGCTTTAATTTCCTGAAGCGCTTCATCAATGCATTCAAAGCCATCTTCGAAACTAAAAGTCAGCAATAAACTTTCCTTCATATCATCCCAATCAGCGGTCCTGTGTCACAACTTTGTCTCTAAATACCAGTTCCTTGGGATAACATCCAAGGTATGAATAAATATATGCACCCACTCAGGTTGAGGTATAACATCGCATGCCTTAGTCCATAGCGCTAGATGTTTGTGTGGATCATCCTCCCTGTGTATTTTTCAATGAGTTAGGTGTTCCCATAGCCAAATATTCATTAGGGGAGTTTTGAGGTCTAAAAGGGGCCTCCTAAGGAAATTATAAAATAATAGTGGAAATAATAAAATAAGATTATATTACATCATTAAATTTTAGAGGGAAAAAGAAAAAAACTATTTTTTCAGCTCACATTTTCAACTTATCTCCTTATGGGCTTACTCAAATTTCGAGCGGAAACACTCGTTGGATGAAAAATTTGATTCATCATCCAAGGAGTACCCATGTTGCATACTTTCAATGGACCTTGCCACATAAAAAATGAGAAATATAGTAAAAGTGCGATTGCAATCACATGTTTTCAAGTGTTTCTCATTTTTCTTGTAGTAGGGTTCATCGAAAGTATGCAACATGGGTATTCCTTGGATGAGGAATTAAATTTTTCATCCAAATAGTAATACTGCTCGAAATTTGAGTAAAACCTTTGGGAGATAAGTTGAAAATATGGGCTGAAAAAGTAGTTTTATTATTTTATTATTTTTTAATCTTTTAACCTTTTTACTCCAAAAATGGTGAATCATCCCCCATGGTTGACATCATCATCTTGAATCCTATTGGTTCTTATAAATTTTATTTTGGTTGTACATTTTTCTTAGGAAGCCCATTTTAGACCTCAAAATTCCCCTAATGAATCACATCATTCTACGATATTCCTTCGAGCCGGAAAAATTATCCTTATGCTTACCCCACCATATTGTAGGCGTAGCTCTCAATGCTAGATCTAAGGCCTAGAACTGATGCTCCTCTGGTACATCCTTTTCAAAATGGTCAATAAATATATTAACATCATCCAAGCCATCATAATAGGGTAACTTACATACCTCAGTAGATACACAACATAGCGACTTTGTAAGCCGATTACATCGCAGTGTAGAGACCTCATGCAACCAATTCTTCCAGTTCTATAATTCTTCATTTGAGTCTGGTTGGAAGGAGCTGTCCTTCTCCCAGTTGATCCTTCCATCTGCAGTAGGATTGATCCAATCTTCATTTCACAGAGTTAACCTATATATGTGCTCAATATTGTCATCTTCATAATATTCATGGTTGGGTTCTGTGTATTGCGCACCTTTAACTGGATCCAACGGGACAATTACTCAAAGCTCATTCTTTTCAAATACCATACTTCACTTCTTTAAGTTAATAATTGCATTCATGTCGAAGGCCTAATCAATCCCGAGCAATGTTGGGTATGGATTACTATCATAGGTGATCTCAATAACTTCAAAATCAGCCATTTCTCTTGCACTTTCAATATCTACAGTTACTCCATGCAGGTGCCCCATTGGAATTATCTTTTGTTGATTCCCCATGTGCAGCTGAATCAATGACCACTGTAACTTAGTCTTTTACATACGTTCCAAGTTTTCTTTGACAGTACGTTAGCATAAGAGCCCAAGTCTAGGATTACCTGATCCATTTCAAAATCACCAATATGTGCAGTCAGCTACATCTCCTTACCAGTTCTGTTCTTGCTTCAGTTCACCTTATTGACTGCACGCTGTTCTGGTAACGACTTATCCTTACTGGCATAGTTATCTATTAGCTCTTACAGTCCTTCTACTGTCTTCTGATCCCGTAATAAATTCATCGAGGTCTACAGAAATGATTTTAACATCGTGGCATCTGAATCCTGTGCTGCAGTAGCTTCTTTAGGTTTCTCCTTTCGTGAGACTATCAACATCTGGTTATGAGACATAGAAGCACCTGGATCCATAAAACTCTTTCTTGCCTCCATGAACGTCTCTTTCTCTCTATGTAAATAAAACCCTAATTCTCCTGAGCTGCAAACTTTTGTAACATTCGATCTATCCACTTCTCAATTTCCTTCTTAGTTGGTATCCACTTAGGCCACATCACACATCCCTCAGATAGATCCTGGCCCTGGCAACATAACCATTAATCTGATTCTGGTTGTTTGCCATTGACCTTATCTTCCCTAATGGCTACATCGTTTTGCGTGACTATATTGATACTGGGATCATCTTCACGTAGCTCAGATCTCATCATCTGAATATTCTATGTCGGCTACTAGTTCTTCTTCTCTTGAATCTTCGCTATTAAGATCAGACAATCTTCTGTAACATGATCAAATTGATGACAATATTGGCAAGAAGGGTGCGTTGGATTATGACAGTTGCATGCAAAGTGTCCTGGTTCTTCGCAGTTGTAACAAATAATCTGGCCTTGACCGAGGCCCTTAGGTGCAAATTGTGTTTAAAACTCGATGATTCATGGGATTCTACAATTCACACTAAGTATCACATTTCGTGCTTTAAGAGGACTCTCAAGTTCTCTTTTCCATGCAATCCTCACCCACATCTACCTAGACTTCCAAGACCATTACCAAATTTTTCGACACCACCTTCTTCAGAAGCACCAACATTCTTCATAAGCACCAACAATCTATCCAATGCTAAATACGGGTGAGACACCGATAGTTAAAGAGTGCTTGAAGTTGTTGGGAGGGAAGCGGATGGAGGTTGTGAAACAACTCTCGGCAACGGATATCTTGGCTCTTATTACGATGAAGAAACTGCTTAAACCCACATCACATAGCCTTCTGGATGCAAACACCTGGTTCTAGCATCCCCCAATACTGCCTCGGGTGAGACTGCACGCTGTACTACGCGGGTTGTTGCCGAAAGGGCCAGTAGTGTAGGGTTTTGTTGGTTAGCGCAACTAAATCTGAACTTGGGTCTAAGCCCCCCTCAAGCCAACAAATGGTCCATTTGGCACCTTCATTAGGATTTTTGATGCAGAGAAGCCTTCACATGAGCTACCGAGGTTTGCCACAAACAAGCTAGTCATGATGACATGCATCAATTTTCATCCCTCGCTACTTAGCTAAGTTCTATAGCTCTCTAGTGAGTAATGGGCATGAAAAATTCATTTTTATGAAGCTTTAAACACACTAGCATTGTTCCAATCCATGATTGGAACTTGTTTTGGCATATTCGGGCACATAAAAATATGTATAAACACTTAGAATAATCTAGTAAGATTTCCACTTGAAAATGGCAAGTCTTTGTTTACAAAAATCACCACTTTAGGCACATGTGTGTCTCTAATCTCTTTGAGTATGGTTTGAATGAACTCTTGGATGTGTAATAACTTGTTTTTCCCCATTTTCCCACACCATTCATGGGTTAGCCCTTAAAATTTAAAATGGGTGCTTGGTCATGCTACCCAATGAACTTTGAGGACACTCCACAACTACCATTCAATCTCCATAAAAATGGTAGGTGGTTGCTTCTACTACCCACTACTTCATTCAATGAATTATGGGTTGGTAGGAAAACAAGGTAATAACATTTTGAATACAATATTTTGCATAGATCATTGGGTGAGGTTTATTTGGTGATAACAAGAAAGATTAATTTCTTGTAACCCCCTCACGAGTTCCCACTTGTGGTATCATAATATGTATCAATGATTACCTTCCTAATTAGTTTCTTTGTATTTTTTTTTAATTATCAAGAAATATTTACATATGCATCATTTTAAAATTGTTCAGTGGGGTTTCTCACTAAGATGGAATTTAGGCATTGCTATAAGTAATACTAACACAATTAGTACAATAATATCACGGTTTAAAATGGGGTTGTTAGAATCCCCACCCACTTAAAGAAACAACCCCTCAGTGTTCTACTATGTACAATAATGTCTTATGGATTAAAAAAATGGATATGCCACTCTCATGGCATCCTCCAATTCCCATGTGGATTCATCGACTCCATAGTGCATCCACTGGACCTTGACATGCATGATGAATCAGTTCTAGAGTAGTGTCTCCTTCTTGTCTACTACGCATTAAGGCTTGGGATGGAATTCTCCTTCTAGTTTCACTTGGATCACAACCCTATTAATGATGTGATTATAATCATAAATATATTTCTTAAAAAATGATGTATGGAATACTTAATGTGATTTAACATTAGGAGGTAAGGCAAGCCTGCATTCCATTGGTCCAACTTTCTCAAGGATCTTGAATAGTCCATAATAGAAGAGTGCCAATTTGGCATAGGTTCCCATTATTAAGAAGCTTCCTTTGGTCTTAACCCAAAGATACACATGACCTCCTACCTTAAATACCTTATATGTTATGGTTTTATCTGCATAGCTCTTTTGGTAATCTTGGGATGTTTTAAACCTCTTCTTGATTTGTAGGAATTCTCATTCCATTTCCATTAACATGTTAGGTCTAATTGTAATCTGATCAATTGGATTGTCCCAACTTATTGGAGTATTATGCTTTGGGCCATAATGCCTCAAATAGAGTCATTTTCAATGATGTTTTGTAGCCATTATTGTATGCAAACTATGTTAATGGTAGATAAACCTTCCATTTAGTAGATTTACTCATCACATACTTGTGAAGCATATCTTCTAGTATTATTTTTTCTCTAGAATTTCCCATCCTTCTAAGGATGGTAGGAAATATTGAATGCTAACTCCATTTCGATTCCTAAGAACAATGCTTTCCAAAATCTTGAGGTGAACTTAGCATCTTGATCAAACACTATTACCTTTGGCATACCATACAATCTAAAAAATTCTTAATGAATATTTCAACAATATCAATTACCTTGTGAATGGATTTCACTGGGATGAAATGAGTTTCCTTCCTCAGCTTATTTAGGTCTACCATTATTGCATTGTATTGTCTCACGGTTTTTGGAAGTTCCATGATGAAATCCATAGTTATGGTTTCCAACTTCCGTTTTGGAATCAAAAGGGGTTGCAAAAAACCTTCCAAATGTCTATGCTCAACCTTGACTTGTTGACATTCCAAACATTGAGTGATTTATTCCGCAACTTTCTTAATCATCCCAAACTAGTAGTATAACTTCCTCATGACTGTAATGATATTTTAATAACCAGGTGTCCAAAGTAAGGCTTTTTTGTGTAGTTCATCTATGATGAACTTTTTCAATTTAATGAAATTGGGCATGTATAGCTTATCTTGGTACATCAATAATCATTCCTCATTCTACTAATATCCTACACACATTGATCCCTCAGTCCTCTGCTACAAGCATTCCTCAACATGCATAAAATGTGCATCATTATATAGAGAATCTTTTGTCTTAGATCTCAAATGATTCTCATAGATGTTGATTGTTTCCATGTGTTTTATCTACATCTTGTAGCTTAATTAATCTACCACATGATTTTATTTTCCTTTTATGTGTTGAGTCTCAAAGTCATACTCACTAATGAGTGCCAACCATTTGGATTACTTGGCATTCATATGGGGATTTTCAAAAAAATACTTTGGGTTGTTATGGTTAGTCATAATTAGTGCAAATATGTAGCTTAGAAAATGAAATTGCAACATAGTAAGGGCGTGGATAACAATTTCAAGTTCCAAGTCATATATGACACAATACTTTTTATGATCAACGAGCTTCCTCAACTTGTATCTAATTGCATACCCATATTGCATAAGGACTCCTCGTAGACCTTCTTTGCAGTGATCAATGCACACTAGGAAGTCTTTGTATGGATCTGTAATTTTCATATTCGTGCATTGGTAAGGAGATGTTTTTGTTTTTGAATTCTTTCTTCACTTTCCTTTAACCAAACAAATTTCACTCCTTTCTTTTGCAATGAAGTGATTTGATGGTCGCTCTTGGAGAATCATTGGATGAACCTTTGATAGTATCCTATGAATTGTGTAAATGATCTCACTTCAATAATGTTCCTTGAGGTGAGCCAATCCATGATGGGACTTTATCTTGTCAATATTCATTGCTATCCCTTGTTCAAAGATCACATGACCTACACAATTAATTTGGTTTTGGTAGGAGTCCCACTTGCTAAACTTAGCATACAACTAATGCTCCCTCAACACTTTTAGTACAATATGAAGGTGTTATCTGTTTTCTCCCTTAGTCTTTGAATAGATGATTATGTCATCAACGAAGAATAATACATTTTGTTTCCACATACTTATTGAAGATGTTGTGCATCAGGAACATTAATGTAGATGAGGCATTGGTAAGCCAAAACGACATGACCACGAACTCATAGTGGCAATATCGGGTTTGAAATGTTGCCTTATAAATATGTTCATATTTTATCTTCACTTGGTGGTATCCCAATCTTAACTATATCTTGGAGAAATTTGGCTCCTCGCAATTGTCAAACAAATAATTTATTTTTGGCAATAAGTACTTGTACTTGATAGTCACTTTGTTTGGTTACCAATAGTCGATTAAAAAACTAAGAATGTTGTATTTATTCTTCACAAATAAGGATGGTTCTCTCCAAGGGGACACACCTGGCGTAATACATCCCTTTTCCAACATCCCATTTAATTTCATATTCAACTCCACTATGTCGGATGTGCTCATCCTATAAGGTACTTGAAATATGGGTACTGCTCCTAGCATAAGCTCTATAAAGAAGTCCATATCTCACTTAGGTGGAAATCATGGTATCTCCTCTAGAAATGCATCTAGGAACTCTTACAACATGCGATAGTATTCAAGCGTATTGGTTTTCAATGGATTCTAGTACATGAATAACATACAACTAGCAACCTTTCCTACAATATTTCTTTAGTCACATCGTTGATCCATATCTTACAACCACAAGTTTTGATATGACTCTAAGGGTCTTAGAATGTCTATTTTCATCCACATATTCTAAAGTCTTGTTTTAGTAGTATAAATTGGCACAATGAAGTGTTAATCTGTCCATGTCAATCAAGACATCTGATGAGCCTAAGGGAAATCCATTAAATGTGCCTACATGCTTAACCCATTCATTTCAATTGGGCATGCTTGCACTAACTCAATCATCTTTATTTTGGTCCTTGTAGCTAGCTAAACCAACCATGGTTTCTTATGCTTATTTTTCTCGAGGACAGAAGCATCAACAAATTGGGAGCAATATAACTAAGGTTAACTCCAAGGTTAATCAAAATAGAAATAGGTTGTTGAGTGATTATATCTTCTAATTCAACCACTAATTCTTAGTGTTATGCTTGTCAGTTCTCCATAGCCATGTAGATTCAAGGCATCTCTTATGCTACATAATTAATAGTGGTAACTTCTTGTACTTAATAAATCCTATTGCTATCATTTTACTTATGGGGACAATCTCAAAGTAGATTCTCTTCTCCCCAACCCCAACACTTCAAGGGTCCCTTTTTTTATCCTTGACTTTTCTTACATGGTCCCTATCAGTTTATTCCCAACTTAGATGGGGTAGTTCTGTTGGAATTTTGTTTTAGCTAGATAGCCCACTTTAGTAACCTTTCCAATAGTATTGTGTTTTTTCAATTTGAATATGTTCTCCTTCAAGGAAATTTTGTCTTTCTTCTTCCAAGGCTTTTGTAGCTCTATTCAATGTCTTGATTTCTCATACCAATACTTGGCATTTCTTATCATATCATCAAGAGTCCCAGGCTCATTAAACCCTATTTGTTCCTAGTAGGACATAAGCATCCCAATGACAAAATGTTAAATTTTTACTTTCTCATCCTTAATATATGGCATGTAGTGGAGTAGTTATAGAAGTTTGTTGGCATAACCCTGCATATCCAATTGACCTAACTTCAAGTCATGGACCTCCTTGATCTTGACATCATTGTATCTTTCAAACAAGTACTTTCTCTTGATATACTTTTTGAATTGTCTCCATGTGATATTCCTCTCACTAATTCCTCTTACATTCTTGAGGCCTTCCCATCCTATGGAATCCCTTCCACTCATGTTGAATATAGCCACTTTAGCTTTCATGTTACTTGAATTGTTATGCACATGAACATAATTATTTAATCCCAACAACCATTTCTCTGCCTCTTTACCTTTCTTGATTTCTCCAACAAAAGTAGGTGGCATTGCCTTCTTGAACACTTCATGTAGCATATTCTTCAAATGTTTTCTCTCCTCCTTCTAATGTGAGGAAAACTTAGAATTAGTATTTGACAATTCATTCAAGCTAGTTGTTACTTCATTGGAATAATTTGTGGATGATCTATCACTAGATGTATGTAACTTCTTTTTTTCTAAGCCTTATTTTAGAAGTTTTTCCTCTTTTATTTCTAGTAATTGGCCCATTATTTTGGATATCTTATAGGATTTGCACTTTTCGAGAGGGATTTCACTCCACATTGTTGGCAATTGGTCCTTGTTGCAATTTCTTTTGTGTTTCAGATAAACTTTGTAATAGTATGGTATTTAGTTCCACTTGTATTTCCTACTCCCTAATTAATCTTTCATTATTTCCCTTGTATCTTTGTAGTCCTCCCTTTAAGTTTTTCATTATTTCTGCAAGATTTGGTGGTGTTTCCACATTCCTCTTTTCTTCAAATTTTGTATATCTGGCATGTATGATTTTCTTCTAGAGGGAACTGTAGCATATTGTAATTACAACAACTTTACTTGCACTCTTGACACTTACTTATATCTTCTTTTTAGTGATACAAGGCAAGTGATTCAATTGTTAGTTACAGGTCATCATCATAAAAAGGTCAATAGAAGGTCCTTTAAGAGTAATTTTATCCCATAGCAAGTAAGTTTTTTCACTCTTCTCTAAAACCACATGTAGCATACCCAACCCCCTCTATATCGTATTGAGTGTATGGGGTATCAAATTTTCACCTTTTTGTTTCAACTGGAAACATTGCTTTGAAATCATTATCACCTTCTTCTCATTGACAACTTTTTGGTGATACAAATTTTATCAAAAATGAAGTCCTAGTCATTGAGATATGATTATGAAGATTTTCACCCTTGGCACAAAGAATCATATTGATTAATAATAATAATTAAAATACAATTAATTAACATTATCATTAAGTTGATAAATTACCTACATGAAAAATTTCCAAAGTCTAAAGGTTTCAGAACTTACCTATGTAAAAAGTTTGGTTGTCAATCTCCTAATTCTTTATTAACCCTTGGTGAGCTCATCTATCATGGGTTACCAAAGTGAAACCCAAAATAATTAGTCAAACTTTTATTGATCCCCAATGAGCTCATCAAACATCAACGAAATTCAATGGGTTATCAAAGTGAAACCCAAAATATTTAGGCTATTGATGGAGTCAAACTTTTGTTGACCCTCGATGAGCTCGTCAATTATTGGCTAAATGGGTTACCGAAATGAAACCTAAAATATTTCAACTAGAGCCAATGGGGTCAAACTTTTGTTGACTCTCTATGAGTTCATAGGCTATCAACTAAATTTGATGGAAGTGAAAACCAAAATATTTTTCCCACCAGCTAAGGTGTCAAACTTTTGTCGATCACTTAGTGAGCTCATGGACCATTGGAAAAATATAACATTTTTACTTAGACCATCAATAGAGTAAATTTTTGCAAGCTATGCAACAAATCTAAGAGGATTTGCATTAGACATTAGAAAGGATTATAACTCAATCAAATTTATGAAGGACACAAATCAAGTTTCAAACAGTTACTTTCTTCTTTCATATAGGAGAAATCCATGAATGTAAGTGACTACATACCTAGAAATATTCTCATATACCTAATGTATTAAAGAAAAATTCTCTCTTGAAATTGATTATTACAAAAATTTATTACATTTACTTAAGTAAAACATGATTCTTACAAGCATCTACTCACCCTTAAAATTTATATAAATGTTGCTTCATCCACATAAGAACTTATATAATTGAAACCTTGATTTCAAATCCTAGAAATAAGGATATTCTTTCATATTGAGGTAATAAACATAATTAACAAAAGTTACTACCCAAAATAATAAAATTTATGTAAATGTTGCTTCATTCACATAAGAACTTATATAATTGAAACCTTGATTTCAAATCCTAGAAATAAGGATATTCTTCATATTGAGGTAATAAACATAATTAACAAAAGTTACTATCCAAAATAATTTAAGCAAGTCTTTGCACCAAAATAGATGTAAATCAAAATGTAAAGTTATCAAAGGTTATTACTCACCAAAATATATGCACTTCTTTGCATAAATTTCTTAGCATCAAGATAGGTAAGTGTAATAAGGTAAAAAAGAAAAATTACCAAAAGTTACTACCAACCCAAATTTAGGCACTTCTTTGCATAAGTTTTGGTAGGAGGATTATATAATAATTAACTTTTATGTGTGGTTCAGACATCAAATTATTCCCAACCAACTTTTTATGCTTGGATTAATATGCATTAAATCAAATATAAATTTAGATGGTGAATAAATAAATAAATATATATATATATATACATACGCGCCATAACCACAAAGATAAATTTTCCCCATGGAAATTAAACATCACAAATTTCACTATCCCATCGTATCAAGTAAGTATTCTACCACTTTTAGCATCCATTACTTTGTAATATCCCCATTTTTTGTTTCCCTTATGATGAGGTTAGGATGGATTTCTAGAGTTTGTGCCAACTAGGTCACAAGAGCGAGATTATGTCATCAGTGGGCATAAAGGTTTTGGAGGAGTTTTATGGGGTCTGGTGACGTTTGTTTGCTACGTTTCATCATTGGCATTGGTTTCAGATAATATATTCTTGGTTCTGTTGCATTTCGACAATCCCATAAAATGGGGTTATTATCGAGCACATTTTAATTATATATAATCAAGGTGCTATTTGGAGTAGATTTTTTGAAGAAACACCCATTGGAATTGGGATGAAGAGATCTACATGATGAGATGGTGAAAAGTGACTTTGAATGGTTGGAATTGGGATGAAGAGATCTACATGATGAGATTGTGAAAAGTGACTTTCAATGGTTAGGAAAAGCATTGAGGCAGATTAATCATTCTCCAAGATTAAAAGTCACTTTAATTAGTCACTTTATTAAATAAAAGAGGGGAAAGTGCTTAATTGGAGAAAAAGGCCAAAAGGGGAAAAATGACTTAAAATAAAATAAATGAATTACTTAAATAAAATAAAAGGAAAAACTTCTAAAATGGAAATAAAATAATTAAATTAAAGTGCCTCTAGAAGGTTGAAGAGAGATCCATCAAAACTATAAAAAGGAGAGAAATCTAGCCGTTTGGGTTATCTAGAGTTAATCAATTGTCTTTGTGAAAATTAGGGAAATTGTCTTATGAGTTCATTATGCCTAGAATGAAAACCCATCTCTACCAATACCTTGGTGAATTCATTTAAAATTCGTAGGTGTATCTATTGGTTCTAGTTAAATTTTTTTGGGTGGTGAGAATCAGTGTTGCCAGAGTAGTATTTGACATGTGCTTACAAATCCATATTTAATATAATAGCGCTTCGTTGGAGGTGTATCTTGTCTATTTTGAGTTGCAACATTATGGTTTTTTTTTATATTACTATTTTTTCCAATAATTTCTTGGTGTAATTTGATTAAAGAAATTTATTGTTTAATTTTTCGAAATTAAATTCGGGGAAATTTGTCAAAATTATTTTTAGAATACAGTGCTATCAAAGCTACTTTTCTTGCTAGCTTGAAAGTTTCTAATTTTAGAATATTAGTAGGAAAGCTAGTTTTCGTGCTGGCCTAAAGGTTTCTGATCAAATTTGTCGTACCATATTTATCAATTACCGCAAAAAGTCGAAATTGTTTGCCCAAATTTCTCTAATTTTATTGAAGCCAAGTTCGTCGAATCACGACTCAAAATTGTTTGGTTTAACGTACTTTTAAAAGGTCAAAAACAAGCATCACCAGAATTTAGTGTGAGCATTCAATCAGCCTTGTTGAGTTTGTGTGGATAGAGTTATCGGTAGAGGACTGAATTACTTGCTAAAAATCAGAGCCGAGTTCCCTACCATGGTGGCCGCAATGTCTGTCTGTTGGGAATGAGACTCTTACTGGGTCGTATTTTCTACCCACATGCCAAACAAAAGACTAGGAATCGAGGGCCAAGTGCATGGTTTTTCGTAGCTGCTGAGTACGTGGGCCAATTCATAACTATTATCAAGGATCGAATTCAATAATAACAGGTTGTGTTGGCAGATCCTATTATCATATTTAAATGAGAAAAATTAAAATCTTTCGTAGAGACAGTATTGGAATCATGTTTTTTTATGATAGAAACGAATTTAACATGATCTAAAAATACTTAAATTTTTTAAATTTAACAACTATAACTTGAATTTACAAAAATCCGCGGTCTCAATTTAAGGCTATTCAAATTACCACGTAGCGTGGCGATTTGAATATCAACTTGACCAGAAGATTGTAATTGTGTTGACCAGAGCGCCGAGTTTGTTGTGCGTGAAGGGCCAAGTGCTTAGCATGTCACTTCCACTTATGATTGAGCGACGTGGGGAATAAGGGATACCTGCTCTACGTGGATTTGATCTATGTATGAAGGTGCACTTGGACAGTGAGAGATTATGTAGCATTGTGATCTGTATTAAACAAGGAGAAAGTGTGCATAAAAGAAATGTGTTGGATCGATTTGAAAGTGGAGCAATGGATTATGACTGCCTGCAAGTGCTAAAAGAGATGGTGTGACCTCAACTTAGTTTGGGTCCAATTGGTGCACATTTGGAAAATGATACATCCCCGTAGAGATATCCCAAACACTTACAGACCATAAATCATTGTACTGTGGGAATTGGAGCGTTAACAAGGATTGCAAGCAATGGCAGTCCCTGCCGATTTGACAGGAGATCGAGATAATTTGACAAAAAAATCCAAGTTTTTTTATTATCGTTTATTAAAATTAAATTTGTAGGTGGTATTTATTATACGTTATAAACATGCATTGGAAAAAGAATTAAACGGGGAATTGAAATCATATTGGATTTATACAAATTGCAATTAATTTATTCTCAATTTTTCAACATGGTCCAATTGCAATTAATTTATTCTTGGTCTCAACGTGGCGCAGTTTTTTCTATCATCAAATCATAGTTGTGACAATTTCTTTTGTCATGTCCTACTGACTGGAAAAAGTTACAAAATAACTGTTTTGCCACCTACACATATTTCTGTAACACATAACAATGATCATTCGGGTGTTTGCCTGCAACTCAGAACATACTACACCATAAATTCGATCTGGTACTTGGTTCAGCACTAGGTTCTAGTTTCAGAGGATTAGGACCTCCAAAAGCCAAATAATTAGGATATACAAGACATTGGTCCTTATATTGACCTTCCACTTTACAATTTATGCACCAAACATCTAAGCGTGTATCAGGTTGAGCTTATTTTCCCTTCCTCAAATCTTGTAGTTCCATATGTAAGCTCGCTAACTGGGTTTGTATTTGTTGAACTCTTGTGTGAGCATCCTGTACCAGCGAGGCTTCTAACTTCATCGAAATTTCTAATGCCTCATCTTATGATGTGATATTTTGCTGCAACATCGGTAATCTGAGATGCGGTAATAGCGCAACTATATACCACTCTTTGTTCTGCTCATCGAAGATCTGAAAGATGACTTGTCCCAGCAAACATTTTAATCTTTGATCTAATTCCTAGGCAATCTCATTTACGACTTTCTTGAACTCTTTTATCTCCATAATGCATTGCGACTACGACTTTGGCTTCTTGAACTCTTTGTTTAGTGCCTTCTTTGTCTCAACTAGTGAAGCAGCTGGGTTTGTTGTATTGCACTTAATATACTATGAAAACACTCTGTCCTATAGGGTTGTGTCAAGTTAATCTTTCTTCATATATTCACCATTGATATGTTGTGCTTTCCATACAGCTTCTGTGACAAACCAAAATTTCTCAGGATCCTCTAATCCTGGAGCCCTAAAAACATGCATCTTTGTTGTGTTAGCCATATTAAATCGTGGAGGTGGAGGTGGAGGTGTAGGTGTATGAGGTGCAGGTGTAGGTGTATAAGGTAGAGGTGAAGGTGGAATGGAGTGGTAAAATGGGGAATCCCAGAAGTGTCTTTATTATCTGACTGCAACGCACCTCTAGGCGTACTAGGGTTTCTTCTTTCTTCTTCTCTTTCTGATTCACCCTATAATGGACTGTAAATAGCTTCAGATAAATTATCGAAGTCTATTTTGAATTTCTTTCCACTCCATTTAGATCCAGTCTTGTTTCCTTTAAACATCAATCTTCTTGCATGAGCAGTACGCCCTTTTCGCATAGCATCATCTTAATCCAAAGCTTCAAGGAATTAAAATATTTACCTCTCGGACCCTTGAAAAACTAGTGCTCAACTTCACTGTAGGATAACGATGTGTCAATTATGAATTCAATAATAAATCCTCTGAGAATACTATAGATCCAATGATCAACAACTCTTGTGATCTTATTTTTTAGTCTCCTTGAGTTGCTTAATCAGCTCTAGGGTCCATGCAATAGGCTTGTCGCACTTCCAACAGGTCCTCTATCTAGATAGTTTTGAAATCCACTCGTGTAGCTTGTTAGTTAACAATGCGGAAAATATCTCGTGTTGTTTTGTATAGATATGCCTTTGCAGCCATCTTTCTGTTGACAGGTGCAGATTTCTATTCTCTTGTGCTTCAAATTCACGCAACTTCAAATCAACCCAATCTTGAATCTCTTTTCTAGTCGGATGCCACATCACATATCCCTCAGAAAAATCCCAGTCCCAATAACGGAACCATTTGTTGGCTTGAGGGGCTCAGACCCAGGTTCTAAGTTAGTTTTGCTAGCAAAAAAAACCCTATACCATCAATCCTTTTGGCAATGATCTGTTAGCGCAAACTGCGGTGTCACCCTGAGGCAATATTGAGGGATGATGGAACTAGGTTTCCGCATCTAGAAGGATATGGAGTGTAGATCTTGACTTAGTATTAGATCTATATCTGCGTTATGCAGTCTTACTTAGTATTATATTGAATCTGATCTATATATATAAAAAGACTACTTACATATCCAATCTTTATCTACTGTGAATAAATCAATGGTCCTTAATTGTAATTAACTATAACAACATTCATATATGAATTATGATCTTATCTTTTATTGCGCAATACAAAAGTAAACAGTAATTGCATAAATAAGCACAACATGTAAGTACACAGATTTTCCTTCAAAATCTTCTTTATTATCTTCAGATCTTCAAAATTACAATCTTTCTTACCCTACGCACACAGTTGTAGAAGCCTTGCCCTTCGCCCGAACACAGAAAGATATAACAATTACATACTCAAAACATCCAAGTGTATCATAACATGCCTTTGACTTACTAAGACAACCCTTTATATATCTTTTTCCCTTATAATACCATGGTCTGCAAACCATAGGCGGAATTCAAAACATACAAATTAAATCCATCCTTTTACAAAATAAGGGGCTTTGACCCGCCTTAAAGCCCCAATGACTCCTAAAACATCGCGCGAAGTGATTTCCGCTCCTCAAAATGTGAGTCCTTTACAAAACGTTGACAAAACTTTTGACCTAGGGCGACCCTACCCAACAAAAATGTTAGAAATTAAATAATAGAGCAATGGAACACATAAAATATTATGGAAACACAAACACGAAAAAAAAAAAAGTATAAAACAAGAGAGACACAAATATATGTGGTTCACCCAATTTGGGTTATGTCCACAGAAAAAAGCCAGTCCTTCTTTTTATATTATCCAACAAACTAAAGGGATAGAACCTACAACAAATCCGTTGTAACTGCCTCTTCGCTCTCACACAACCTCCTCTCTTGTTTTCACACAAACAATACACATTTGTAATACAATCCTCTCATATAAACCGAGGGTTACCTTTTAGGTAAAAAATCCCTAAATTAACATAACCTCTACCATCATATATTTCGCCTAATGAATGGTTTAGACTATGGAATTACAATATTTTACAAGGCACTTTTTTCTCTAATTTTTTGCTTCGGGGACGATGCCCCCGAATCCCTGCAGGGGGGCGGGGCTCCAAAGAATTGCAACCACCACCACCCCCCACAACCCCATGTTAGGGACTGCGATCCAATCACGGCTGAAACAAAAACTTCTGAACAATCAGGAAGATAATTAGGCTCCACACCCAACGGCAAAGGGCCTACCAAATGTTGAAGGCAAGTGGACTGAAAGGGCTTTGGTCAAGCGCTTCTTTAGCAAATAAGTCAAGATTGTTCTTGTTCTTAGGCAGATTGATAGTCAAGTGTTGTTGACATCAAGCCCTAGTTTTCCTTGTATCAAGACTAATTGTAAGGGCCATGATACCTAGTACAAAAGCCCTATGTTTGTTGTATTAAAGTTGTACTACAAGCAAGTTTTGGGTTCATAAATTCTCATGTACTTCATTGATTCACTGTTGTTACATTTATGCTGTGCAAAGTTCTTAGAGTTGTGGTATTTTAATTTGTTAGTGATTTTTTTTAGACATACACCTTATTCAAAAGTGCCAAGGAAAAATCAACAGGGATGGCAACAATTTGAGGTGGGGGAGGATGTAAGAGCCTTGTTAGAAGGGCGTAAG